>PVJH01006518.1:0-101179 GCA_004026705.1 Nesogale talazaci | reverse complement strand
TCGTAGGGTCACCGTGAGATGGCAGTGGGTTGGGTTTGGCCTACCAAGGGGGAAGCAGGAGTAGGGGGAGTGGGGGGGGGGGTGAAACAGGGAGAGTAAGAAGTTACTGCTGAAGATGTAGGGAGCACCTTGGTGGGGGTGATAGGGAATTTGGGGGAACAGAGTTTGAATACAGTAACATAGGCCCTTCACTGTTCACAGAACTCATAGCTACCCTATAGGACAGGGTAGACATGCCCTGTGGGTTTCCGATAACTCTTTATGGGAGCATAAAGCCCTCTCTTTCTCCATTGGAGCAACTGGTCTTGAGATTAGCAGCCCTTCACATAGCCCACTGGGCCACCAGAGCTGTCACCAAACTGTACTGTAGAAAACTATGAAAACAGCAACTTTCTTGGTTAAATACATGTTTGCCACAATAACATTCTTTGTGTGTGTGTGTGTGTGTGTATGTGTGTGTGTGGCATCACTGCTCTGGTGGGAGTAGGAAGCCCATCCTTGCTCCTGGAGAGCTGCTGCTGGATTTGAACCACCAACCCAGTGGGCTGCAGTCTGGCACACAACCACTATGCCACCAGGGCTCAGCCCCACAATAACATTCTTAAAGGAAAACCTGAAAAGATGGTGAAGACAAAACATGTGTTCCAGGTGCATAATGGTCCCTGTCTAACCATTACTGCCGCCAGCCCACCTGCCCCTCCATGCAGCGCAAGGACACCAGGCCATCAGTCATGGTGCTGGCTGTGATGCCCTCTCTGACTTTTTTCAGGAGGCTAACTGCTCCTCACACCCTGCAAGCAGCCAGCTGACTCCCACCTTCTCCTGTACCGACTTCCCAGTGCCCTCATAAATCCAACCAGGACCTGGCACAGCCAGCCTCAGGGCTGGCGGGAAGGCTCACCCCTGATGCCTAAGCAGGCCTCAGTGAGGCTGCCTGGACGTGTCTGCTCCTGCCACCAATGGGATGAACTCAAGGCTGTTGCAAAGTTAGACCTGTGTCCCCCAGGCACCTGCTCCGGGTGGGGTCCTAGGCAGCCTGGTGGCAATCCTTGTCCTTGCTGTCATTCAGTGTTTGATTGAGTGACCCCATGTGGCAGAGGCGAGTCTGGGGTTTCATTAAGCCTGTCTCATCTGGAGTCACAAACCACGGACACTTTGATTTGCGGCAGAGTGCTTAACCACTGTGTCGTGAGGGCCCTTTGATAGCAGTGGCCACCATCATCAAATCATTAACATACATCAAGGGTCGTTCTGGGCCAGCCCATGAAATGCATCCCCTCACCAACTTTTTTGCCCAACTCTCCTCTGAAGGGAATGGGATCAGGTCCATTTAGTGGATGAAAACAACCAGGTTGGGGTTGAGCCCCAGTGGTGTAGTGATTGTGCGCGGGATTGGGGTCCACTGGGTTGGAGGTTCAAATCCAGCAGCACTCTCCAGGAGCAAGGCTGGGCCTCCTACTCCTACCACCAGGGGGCAGTGATGGCTCCCCCACCCAAAAAAAAACACACAAAAACAACCAGGCTTAGGGAGGCGGAACAATTTCCTCCAGTGGAGGAAGCGGGATTTGAACTCAGATTTTATTCCAGATCCAACCCTGTTACTCTCTGCAGCCTTGAACAAAAGAACAAGGTCCCTGCCATTGAGTTAGTGCTGCCTTATAGGAATCCCTCGTCTCTCTCCCTCGGAGTGGCTCCTGCTCACCTTGAGATTAGCAGACTGGCGCCACTAGGCCCCACCAGGACTCCTGGAGTCACTTGGCAGCTGTGACAAAGAACCTTGAGAAGGGGAGCTGAGCCTGCATGATCCCAGCAGGTCCCGCGGAATCACAAGGACCCTGGCTAGAAGAAGGCATGGGGGTCAGGGTGGGAGGCAGAGGTGGGGGTGGGGTAGGGCCCAGGAGCTGGACAAAAGGCAACAGGCTCCTCCTACAGCCTCCAGAAGAGCCTCAGGTCTGCAGTCCCATAGTAAATGCCTCTGCGGTTATACTGTACATGAAGAACACATGGGGGCAGAGGTAACTAGGCTGGGTGGAACTCCTCACACCTGCATTCTTGCTTGGCGGGCCTTGTGTCACACTGGACTCCATATCAGCGAGATCCCGGGGCCACACATCACACATCACACATGGCCACTGAAACTGACCACTCAGTTAAGGAGCCCTGGGATCCCAGAGGGTACAGCGGTGATCTTACAAACGACAAGGTGGCAGAAGGGACTGCTTGTGATCACAAATAATAAGGTTCAGATCACCACCACCACCCCCCGGGTCAGTCCTACTCTGTCCTTTGGGGAAGAGCCTGCATGGCCTGGATGGCAGCAGGTTCAGAATCTGTTTGGGTCTGTCAGTTTGCAGTACGGCAGTGACTTGGGCGTCGCTGTGACACTGGAAGAAGCTACACTGCTGGTGTTTCAAATGCCCAACAGGGTCCCCTGGGGGGACTGGTTTCAGCAGGACTTTCCAACCAAGATTTGCAGATCCATAAGACTCTTGACTTCAGTTCATGATTGTACAATATGAACAGTTTGGGCCACTGCATAGAGAATGAATTCAGAGTTTAAGTTGGGGGGGGGGGTGTTGGAGGGAGCTTCCTGAAAGGCAGTCTGAAAGACCTGGCTATCTACTTCTGAAAAACCATCTATAGATCTCGGGTGGAAACGATAGGTCCCAGGGGAAGGACTGTTTTCTAGTATAGTGCTCAGAGATGAATCTTCCTAGCCAGGTGGCCCATCTCATCTACCCCCAGCAACAAACTCCCATGGACCCGCAGCCGTGAAGATGGGACAGAACCAGACAACGTTGTACATGAGGCTGCCCCAAACCAGAGCTAGCTTGAGGGGGACTCATGACTTAAGTTTAAATGTCGGCTCATTACGCTCAAAGGTAACTTTCAAACCACTGCCCCAACATCAAGCTTCATTGGCAGAATATAGTTCACCAAGACAATACTGCATACCCTCACCCGGGAGTTAGCACCTGGGGTTTCGAAAGCTGGTGAACGCCGACGAGGGAGAAAACCAAAGGCAGGTGGAAACAATCGCTTCGATTGAGTCGTGGAGGACAGAGAACATCGATCTCCACCACCCTGCGACCAGAAGCAGGAGATGGTACTGGGTTAGCACGACTGACTGCGCTGAAATGGATCCCATTGGGAGGTTTGAATCGCGTGGAGAAGAATGTGGAACGAAACTCAACATCCCAAGAGAGGCCAGCCTGAGTGGTCAGAGAAGAGACGAGACCTTGAGTTATCCTCTGGTCCGAACTGAAGCAACATGCAGGTCTTACGGTGGCCAGTAATCCTTGGCAGGTGTGCCCCCATGAGATTCATGACCCACTGAGATCCCAAGGACAGCGTTCTTCAGGAAGGCTCAGGAAAGGAGGATGTACAGAAACAGGAGCGGTGGGGAGAGAGCAAGGGAAATGAAGGGACATTGAGGGGAAGGTCATGGACGAACTGATTCTGAGGAACTGTGAACTGTTGAGCGCAAAGGGAACGGTTCTCCTTCTCTTCATTTAATTTTTTTAAACCCCCACCCCACGGGCCACGTGGCCTATGTTCAAAATGACTGTGAGCCAGACGGGTGACTCTGCATGAGACAGCGCAGATAAGGGCACCTCAATCCCTGCACCAAGGCCCATGGCGCCTTGTGCGGATGGAGAAACAGACACTCGGCCATAAGCAGGGAGGGGCAGAGCCGGTGATCTGAATTTGGATCTCCTGGGGCTGCGGCGGGTTCAGCGTTGGGCCGCAGATGGAGTGGTGGGCAATTCCAGCCCACCGGTCCTGGGGAGAGAAAAAGACGTGGCGGCCTTGTTATTGCTGATGGTGACCACTCACGGCGAGTCCAGGGACCAGAGTGCGGACACTGCCCGGTCCTGCGGCGGCCGCACGACCAGCATGGTGCTGGAGCCACTGTCAGGCCATCTCCGGGAGGGCCTTCCTCCCTTTCATCGCTCCTCGACTGTACCAAGAATGATGTCCTTCTCCAGGGACTGCTCTCCCTGGACGACCTGGTCAAAGTCCCTGAGAGGAAGTCTGGCCTCCCTCACCTACTACGGAGCATTCTGGCTGGACTTCTTGCAAGACAGACATGGAAACCGTATCGTGCCGTTCCCCTCTGTCCTCACAGGCCACTGTGAGTTGAAATCAACTGGACAGGATTGAGCTTTCACCTTATCTCAGTCTTCTGGACATGGGGGTGGGGAGGGGGACCCACAAGGGTCAACCTGGCTAATGTACACCCACCCACCCGGGCCCAACGGTTACTTAACTTGGCCACAAATTACACGCCCCCAAGACAGTCATAACCTCTAGAAACACAGCAAACCATCAATCTCGACCTCTCTGTCCCCCAGCCTTAAATGCAGGGTGTACCAGGCAGTGGGCAAATGAGAGGTTGAAGACCATGGGAGGGTCCAGCGGCCAGAGAATGGAGAGGCTCCGTACAGGCACAGAACATTTGTGGTGTAGGCTGAAGCACACTCAGAGTTCCCGTGACCTGCCGCGGCCCCTCCCACCTGCAGGTCTGCCATCGCCATGAACCAACTGTATGCAGAATGCAAAGGAAAATCTTTATCTACAGAGTGACGATTATACCCTCTGCGTACCTGCCACAGGCTCCATGCGATTTCTGGGGTCACCTCTGCAAGCCACAAGAGGGGGAATTCCCCTGGGTGCCACCAACATGCCATCACCTGGTGGTGGTGGTGGTGGTGGTGAGCTGGTGAGGAAATGGTCAGCTGGGAGGAGAGAGATGGACTACATGGAGTGTGCACTCAACTCCTGACCTAACGGTTGGCAGTTGAAACACACCCACCTGTGCCAAGGAAGGAAGACCTGGTGCTCTCCTATGAAGGTGATACAGCCAAGAGAACCCAACAGAACAGCACTGCTCTGACACCCCCATTCCAAGCACCACCTCTGCACCGAGCCACACGCCATTCTCCTCTGTGCAATCTAAACAACACACACACACACACACACACACACTTACACGCACTACCAGCGAGTCAATGCAGACTCATACCGACCCTGTAGGACTGGGTAGAACTGCCACTATGGATTACAGCCTTGGGACTGTAACTCTTTAGAGGAGTAGAAGGCCCTGGTCTTTCTCCCACCAATCCAGATTTACAGACCTGGTAACCTTATGGGGCAGACCTGCGCTGTCCTGCAGAGGTCACTGTGAGTCGGACTGGACTGGACAACAAAGGGATTTTGTTTTTCCGAAGCAGTCCTACGAGTGAGACGTCACCTAAGTCCACAAGAATGAAGCCCGCCAGCCTAGGTCATCCAAGGATGATAAATCTTACAATCCAAATCAGGAAAAGGAATTGGTATCAGTGCTTAAATTGTGAACTCCCAGTTTGCAGAAGGCTTTGATGACAAGGGGAGACCCAAGTCCAAGGACAGAATCCAATGACAGAAATCCCCCCCCCCCCGCCCTGTAGATTAAGTCTCTGGTGAATCCCTCTGACCAGAATCGAGGGATAGCAACAGCCTCGCTATCAGACAGAGAGCACGGGGAAGTCATTTACAGCAGGGTGCAGTTAGATTAAAATGAACACCTTCTCGTTTGATCTCCCTTTGGGCCCATTTCAAAGCTGTTTGTGTTTTTAATAAACAAAAAAGGGGAGGGTTGTTTTCTTGTGTTTTCTAGAAGAGACTTGACTGGTTTGTTGTTTAAAAGGAAGATACTAAAGGCACAAAACTGGCTCCTGGGGAGAGAGTGACGGGCCAATGCCTGGAAAGTGTTCAATGTCAATGATTATCATTATCATTGCAGGAAAGTTGGAGGGACTCCAGAACAGCAGCAAAGGGTCTGTTGGTCAAGAGTAAGGACTGAGGACAGACAGACAAGGGGGTGTCTGGGAAGCTAGAGTGGGCTTGACAGGTTGGGAAGAATGTCTAGAGGGACTTCCTAGAGAAACCTAACAATTCACCCTCAAGGAGAACCCTTCTGTGAGGTGAAAACAGAACCCCCTAATAGATGGACAGGATAGATGTCTTTGACACACCATGGGGGCACCATCAGGAGAGGAAGCAGCCAAGCAAGGAGAGGGATGGAATGGTATTTAGACATACAGAAGGGGCTTCAAATTTCCTGTGGGAAATGAAGGGGGAAAATGAGGGGGTTTCTCCCCAACCTCCATTCACTCCATGCCAGTGAGCCCCTCTCAATGTCTGGCATGTCAAACTCAAACTCACTTCCCTGGAGGCAATCCCCACCCAGAATGATCCGATAGGACCGAGTAGAATTGCCCCCGTGGGCTTCCAAGGCTGTGATTCTTGACGGGAGCAGAAATCGACATCTTTCTCCTGCAGAGGGACTGTGGGTTTCGAACTGATGAACTTGTGTGCTTGGCAACCCAACACCGAACGCATTCCTCCATGAGAGTTCCTTAGTGGAACAGACATGCCACAAAGTGCCAGAGCCAGGCGACAGCAAGAAGCCCGCCCAATCCGTAAGAAAAAGAACCACAAAAAAAAAAAAAGGCAAGTGAGGGCTGAGCCCCGGTGGAGGGCTGAGCCCCGGTGGTGTAGTGGTTGTGCGCAGGACTGCAGCCCACTGGGATGGAGGTTCAATTTCAGCAGTGGGGCTGGGTCTCCTCCTCCCACCACCGGAGAGCAGTGATGCGCCCGCCCACTCCCCCCACCCCCAACAGAAAAAGGCAGGCGATGTGGGTTTGCTTGCTTCTTTGTCTCTTGGACAAAAGCATAAGGGGGGAAGAAATCTCCAAATGACCAATAAATAAAAACCCAAACCCCAACTCGTTGACGGCCAGTGAGTCGTTGCCGCCACAACTTGAGCCAGTAAGACAGAGTAGAACCACTGCGACAGTTTCTGAAATGCAACTCTTGACAGGTATGGAACGTCTCATCTTTCACTGAGGGAGCGGTTGGTGCTTTTGACCTTGCAGTCAGCAGCCCAACACATAACCCAACCGGCCATCAGGATCCCTTTGACCACCAGCCCCGTATGGAAAAGCTGCTTAGAGGTGCTGGTCTTGGAGAAAGAAGCATGGGCTGCGCTTCATCACATGAGCCAACATTCAAATGCCGGCTCACAGGTAGGCTGGCTGGAACTGGTACTGCCAACTGCTTTGGGAAAACTCTTTAGACACCAGCTCTCCCAACCACAGCCACCCCACCCCGAGCATTCCCCTCGCTGTGCTCCTCCGCACTCTTGCTGGGTGACACTGGGCCTCCACGACACCAGTCGATGATGAACGGGGGGCACCCAGGCTAACCTGAGGGCATGTCAGGGGCCCAGGTCCACTCTCTGCTGTGGAGTCGATACTGATTCATCCCCCCACCCCCTGTGGGGTTCCATGCCTGAAGCTGTTTACGGGAGTAGAAAATCCTGTCTTTCTCTCTGGCCCTATCACAGCCCAATGCGTGACCACTCAGAAGCCGCCATCAGAGAAGGCAAACTCGGGAAAGGCTGCAGGGAAGGGGGCGAGGGGCTTGGCTTTTACACAGACCAAGAGCCGGCTCATCCACGCCCGCTGTTCAGGACGGGACGGTTCACCAGAGCAAAAATGCAGAGACGGCCTGCCTGTCCATCCCCAGAAAGATGGAGGAAGGAAAGGGTTACCCATTCACGTGATGGAGTCTCCCTCGGCCGTGGAGAGAAACAAAGTTCTGAGGAAGACAGGATGGACGGACACTGTGCACCAGTAGGCTCCACGTGAGAAGGGGCCAGGACCGGGGTGCCTCCTTCCTTCCTTCAGAATGACTTGATAACACCCAACAATATCCCCCACCCCCCGGAGGGAGCAATCCGCGAGGCGCACTAGGAGGATGGTCAAAAAGAAGACCATCAGCAATCCTACTGGCACTGCAAGCGGAGGATAACGGAGGCCCCGGCGGAGGTGTTTCGTGCCGCTGCCCGGCAGCAACAAGTCTCCGTGCACACCATACTGTGCATCTACCTCCAAAGTACCAAGGAGCATAAAGTCGGCCTGACGCCAAAGGACAGATAGTCTATAATCCAACATACAGAAAACAGCTGGAGCAGGCAAGACATACATCTAATAGTGACCACCAAGTGGGGGGAAAGAAGGGACCGGACTAAGCTTCTGTTATGGACGGGGGGGGGGGGGGGGGGATAGACTAAGCTTCTATAATAGGGGACTGAAGGCTTTGGTGAACAAGCGGAGGTGACATCTGGACACCGTATGAATGTGATCAATGTCACCACCGTGGGGACCTGTTAGAAGTGCTGGAGAATGACTCCTGTGTTCTCGAATGTGTCTGTTGTTGTTGTTGCTGCTGCTGCTGTTGATGGATGCCGTTGGCTCCTCAGAACCTGATGTACATCAGAACAAAACACCATCCGGTCCTCCACGGTCCACGTCACCCGGGCTGCAGTTCACCCCTCTGTGGCAGTCACGGCATCCCTCCCTCCCACAAAAGGGTTCCCTATTGCTCAAGGCCACACTACCTTACCAGAGAGAACGCTGTCGGGTAAATGCTGACCTGCGAACTGAATGTTCCAACCCACCCATGGCTCCACAGGCTCGGAATCCTCTGTAGGGTCTGTGAGCTGGGACGGACTCAAGGGCGGGTGGCTATGGTTTGGACTACTTGACCAAGCATGATGTCCACCTAGAGTGACGATTAACAAAAAAAACCTAACTAAAAACCAAGCTTGTTTGTCACCTCCAGCAACGAAGCTTCCTTGTGCTTCCATATGTCCCTCTGTGCTACAGAGGGCCCTCAGCAGAGGCAGGCTGCCCCCAGCCGGGTTTCAGGAGAGCCACGTACAGATCCACTCATCCTGAGTCACTGCAAGTTGCTCTCCTGTAGACCCATGACCCAGCCTGTCACAGACGGCCCTACACAATCTACTAAATTCAGATAAACACCACCTGCTCCCTGTCCTCCCAGACATAATCACCAGATGCCCAGCCTGGTGTGCAGAGGATGACGCTGTGGTCAGGAAGTAATAACACAGCCCGCGCAGCCTCCCGGGCCCTCCAGACCTGTGGCCCCGTGTCTGAGGGAATGCTCGGGGCTCGGGCTTCCGGCGTCAGGCAGCTGTGCCGCCGTCCCACGCACAAGCCCGCCATTTCCGGCGGCACAGCTTTGGGTGAGATGCTTCACTTCTCCCGGTCTCGGTATTTTCGATTTCAGAATGGCACCGAGGGAGGACTCCTACTCCGCTGGGGTTCTGCGTTGAATGAAACGACATCCCAAAGGGAAGTGGCCCAGCGTGTGCAATTGACGGTCTATAATATGGTGAGGTCTATAATATGGTGACCGTTTGGTCACTCGGAGGAGCAGGGAGCCTGGGGAATCAGACCCCTCCATTTCTGCATCTTCGCCAGGAGGAAGGTGATCAGCAAGAGGGACAACTGTGTCCCCTGTCCCAGAGAGCACAAAGAAGCGGAAGTCATCAGGGTGTGTCGGTAGACCACAGGCTTTCAGGCAACGTTCTCCTCGGGTTGGTTCTGACCCACAGCGACCCTAGGCGCAATAGAGCAGAGCCCTTCCTGGTCCTGAACCATCCTCACAAATGCTCCCTATATGTGAGCCCATGTGCAGACAATGTGTCCATGCATCTTCCTCTTTCCCGATGCCCCTCTACATGAGCCGGTATGATGTCTTTCTCCAGCTACTGATCTTTCCTGACAACACATCCAAAGCATGCATGGTGGTATCTCTCCACCCTTGCCTGTAAGGCGCTCCCTGACTGTCCTTCTTCCAAAACAGACCGCTTTCTCCTCTGGGGCAGTCCGTGAGACTGTCAATAATCTTCACCGGCAAAACAGTTCAAGTGCACCCATTCTTCTTCAGCCTGCCCTATGCAATCCAACTTCCCCGTGCCTACGAGGTCATTGAAAACACCGTGGCTTGGGTCAGGCACACCTGCGTCCTTGCTCTTCAGCACCTTCAAGACATCGTGGGCAGCAGCCTTACCCAATGGCATGCATCTTCGGACCTCTTGACTGCTGCTTCCAGTAGCACGGAGGGTGGATCCAAGCAAGACAAAAGCCTTCACGGCTGCCATCTTTTCTCCATGTCTCATGATGTTACTGTTGACCCAGCTGTGAGGGTGTGGTCTTCTTGGCCCTGGAGTTGCCGTCCATCCCGATGGCTGCAATCCTTGATCTTCATCCGCAAGTGCTTTCAACAGATACAGAAAACCGCAAAACAAACCTACTTCCACCAAGTGAATTCTGGCTCATAGGGCCCCTCTCTAGGGTCCAGAGCAGAACTGCGCCTTTGGACTTTTGAGGCTGTGATTCTTTACTCATCTCTCTCCCGCTGGCGGGTCCGAACTGCTGACCTCAGGGTTAGTGGTCCATCTCGACACAATCACTATGCCACCAGGATTCCGCCGATAGAGAAGGTCTCTATCTTTCCATTCTCCTTCAGAAGGTGGACCTAAGAAGATGACCACTCCACGTGCCCCACAATAAACCAGCCAAACTCACTGCCAGTAGATAGATTCTAATTTACCGTGCCTTTCTATCAGAGGACAGAACTCTCCTCTGGGGATTTCCAAGGCGGTCACTCTTGACAGGAGCAGAAAACCTCGTCTCTATCCCTCCAACCAGCCTGTGGTTTCGAACTCCTGGCCTTGAGGTTAGCAGCCCAGCACATACCGTTACACCACCAGCTCTGACTTCTGCAACCCCATGTGCATCAGAGTCGAACTGCGCCAGAGTTAGTTTGTTGGCTTTTATCTTTTTATTGTGGATTAGGTGAAGTTTAACAGAGCAGACTATTGGTTTACCAGTCAACAAGTCGGACATGTTCGTTGCATGTCATCCATAGCCATCCCCTCAATATATTAGCACTATTACATTTCTTCTTGATGTCTTCTATTTGATCCCTCCTTATTTCCCAAATTTCTAAACCCTGTCCTCTGAGTGCCAATGGCTGATGACTCAAAGGACTGCATACCTCCCTACTACGACTGCCCCCTTTATTCCAGAGGTTTTCAATGGCTGCTTTTTCCAGAAATACACTGCCGGCCTTTATTCCAAATCACCTTGAGGTGGTTTCGAACCTCCATCCTTTCGCTCAGCAACCTTTGGACCCGTGCTGGAAGGAGATTTCTTCCAACAGTCTGGAGCTCAGGCAGAAGGGAGCATGGGAGAACTGGCCCCTTGCTGGGGCCCCTGAGCTCACACTGTGGTTCCCAGAAGCCCCTTCTGTCTGCTGGGCAGGCCTCACCTCCCTGCCTGTCAGTGGACATGGGAAGAGCCTGCCCCCTGGTGGCACGCGCTGTGGGTGCCCCATCCATCTCCTCACAGCCCTCAGAACTTTTGGGCTGCTGAGGCTTAGGTCCTGCAACCTGCAGAGAGGGTGTCCCTTCACCCAGGAGGGTACTGTCCCAGCTGGCCCAGAGATAACCCACGATTTTCTGCTAGCTGTCATCCACGAGGACCCTACCCCAAATTCAAGTCTATCCCAGGCCCAATGGAAAGACACACAGCCAGTCCTGCGTGATTCCCAGGGTTGCTGGCAGATCCAAAGACTGTGGTCCACAGGGATTTTGTTGGCTGGAATCCAGAAGCAGATCTCCAGGCCTTTCTTCCTCTTGACTTCGTCTGGCACCTGTTCAGCTTCATGGTTATCGGGGCATGCGCGTCCACAGACAGGCAGGTGGGATTAACTGCACGTAAGCTGCGCTGGCAGGGGTGAAAAACAGCCTGCCAGCCGGGGATCCCTCTGCTGAGCCACCCCTGCCCTCACTGGTGTGCTCAGTAAGGGGACACCACCCTAATCAACCACCTGCCCTCTGTACCGGGAGGAACCCAGCCTGACAGCCCCGACTCACCAGCCAGGGTCCTGCCCACAGTGCCCCTTCCCCGCTGGGGTGTCCCAAAGCAATGCTCAGACACACAGAACAGGGACAGCCATAGGCCGGCAGCCACCAAGACAGTGTGCAGTTGACCAAGACAATACCGATGCTGGCATTTGCTGATTTTTAGCTTGTTGCTGTGAAAAGGTGAAGATCATTGAACAATATAGACATGTAGTGATGTGCGTCACTGATGCGTCCAGGTCACTGGTGGTGTCCCACCCTGCCCCAACTTTCTTCCTGCCGTGTCTCCTGTGCCAGTGTCTTCTTGCCTGAACTCTGTCCTTGGGCAAAGGCCGCCCACTTGATTTTAAATGGTTGATAACTCAGAAGCGCGTGTACCTCCCTTGTGTGACCACTCCCCTTATGGACCCGTCCATTGCTTGGGTTGAAATTTGAGTCAAGGGGGTGAGTCCCATTTCAGACCTCAAGGGTAGCAATAAGCTATCTCACTGGGCACCCGTCCCTCCTCATCTCAGAAGCCTGGTCCCTTCTTTCTAACGTGTCGATCAAATTTTTCAGAGTTTCATTGGCACGTAAATGACATCAAGGAGAATTGTATCATCCTGGTCCACTTGCTGATTTTGAGTGCTGTCCCACCTTTTTCTCCCCCTCGAGTCGAGGCCTGCTAATGTGATCCTTGTCGAGCAGGGATGGCAGCAGTTGGGCACCATCTACTTCTGCGGGTCTCAGGTCCTAACATCTAATGCTTGTGTGGTCCATTGGATATTTGCTGCTTGAGCAGCTGCGCTCTTTTGCTAATTTATTCAGATATACTGACCCACCACCTGGCAAATTTGTTTCACTGATGTGACACAGCTGCGCTCAGAAGTCAGGGTTGCTACTCACTGGTGTTTAGAGTCAGGGAAAGGGGAGGCATGGAAAGGGGCAATGAACAAGCAAAACACCAGAACCACGATGGCAGGGGAGACAGGCAATGTGGAGTGCAGGTGTGAATGCCAAGTGAGTGATCTATGAAGGCTTCCTGGAAGAGGTGGCTTTCTACCGAGTGACAGAGAATCAAAGGAGCCAGCCTGGACAAAATCATGTGGTGTACAGTCAGAAAAGAGCTTTCGATACAGATAAAGACTCAAACCCACTGTGACTGCATGAATTCTGACTCATAACAACCCAAGAAGACAGAGAGGAATTGCCCCAAAAGGTTTCTGAAGGTGTATGAGCCCTTGTAGCACAGAGGCTTAAGTACTTGGCCATTACCACAAGGTCAGCTGTTCAAACCTACCAGCCACTTCTTGAGAAAAAGAGGAGGTTGTCTGCTTCCATACAAGTTCACAGAGTCAGAAACCCCAAGGAGGCAGTCCTAGGCCCTCCAGGGCCCAGGTGAGTTGGGGTTGACTCACTGGCGGTGGATTTGAGTGGGGTGGGACTGACAGGAGCAGCCTGCCACGTCATTCTCCCGAGGAGTGGCTGGTGGATTTAAAACTCCAACCTTGTGGCTAGCAGCTCACCGGGCCACCAGGGCTCCTTTGGGACCTGGAAGTCCAAAACAACCGAACTTGCTGCCATCCAGTCCTGCTGGCGCACAGCAGCAGCCCACCGTAGGTTTCCAAGACGACCACTGCTTCCAGGAGTAAAGCTGCAGAACTGCTGCTGGTTTTGAACTGCTGGCCCTGCTTTCTGCAGCCCAACCCATGCCACTACCCCACCAGGGCTCCCTCAGGGCACAGCTGAAAGGGACGGGTCTTTCTGCGGGTCGGGCTGGTGTAGGGCCAAGAAAGCAGCTTGGGCTGACTCTGGCTCGGGAGCACTCTGGATGTGTTTGGAGGGTCCTCTGGCAACGCCACCTCCCCCTCCTCCTGCATCCTAAGTGGGAATGGCTAGCGTTATGAGCCCGCTGCCAGGGTCCAGGAAAAAGTCCCCCTCCAGTTAAGCTGGAGCATCCTGTGAGTCACCCCGAGAACTGCTCGCTGCAAGGTGGGCGGGTGGGAGGGCTGCAGACTTGTGGGTATCTGGGTCTCTAGAACCTCTTTGGGGAGTGGTTCATAGCACCCAAGTCCCCCCCAACAAAAGAGGCAAACTTGCCAGTATCAAGTGGACGTCAGCTCACAGCAACCCTGGAGGAGGAGGTCGAATTGCCCCCGTGGGTCTCCAAGACTGTAATTGCTGGTGAGAGCGCACAGTCTCTTCTTACTTCCCTGGAGAGCTGGTGGTTTCAAACTGCTGACCTTGCCACTCACAATCCAACGCATGCTCACTGCCCCGGGAGGGCTCCTCGCAGGCACCAGATCATAGTTCAAACCCTGCTTCCATGAGCAAAACCATGTGGTGTACAGTCAAAAAAGAGCTTTCGATACAGCGAAAGGCTCAAACCCGCTGTCATCCTTCAGGTCCTGCTTCCATGGACAAAAACCATGTTTTTTCACGTCCCAAGTCTCCGTCCCTTGCCTGTGAGAAATGAGTTCATGGCCCCAGCTACTTCACACAGAAGTGATGTGATAAGAACATTTGTGCAGGGCTGAGCCCCGGTGGCGTAGTGGTTGTGCGCGGGACTGCGGCCCACCGGGTTGGAGGTTCAAATCCAGCAGCAAGGCTGGGCGTCCCACCACCAGAGAGCAGTGATGCCCAAAAAAAACCAAAACAAAACAAAAAGAACATTTGTGCAAACATGCTGGGCACCACTTCTTCATGGAACAAACACATGTTTTGAGCTTTGTCTGCAGGGAAGGAAACCGCTCCTTGCTGAGTGCTGTCCTAGGAGCCTGGGATACCGCTAGGAGCAAGACCAGCCAGAAAGCAGCCAGTGTTTACTGAAATTCTAACATTTCTCCCTCCCTCTGAGATCCTGTGCCCCCGCAGAAGTCCCTGAGGGGGTGTAGAGCAAAGAGGTAACTGCTGGTCAGCTAACCTGATGGTCAGAAGGGCAAATCCACCCAATGTACCTCAGAAGAAAGACTTAGCAATCTGCTTTTGAAAACGCAGCCATCGCAAGCCCTACGGCACACGGTGCCATGCTGAGAGTCAGAATCGACCTGACGCTGGCTGAATTTCAGGGTTCCCAAAGAAAAGCTCACTCCTAACGCCGAGTAGCATGTACCCCGAGAATGAAGGTTGAACAGGTGGTGGCAGAAACCCAGGCATGGGCCCCTGAAAAGGTCCAGTTCCTCAGGGGCTCCTGACTTCAGCAAAGGAGCTCAGGCTGCACAGAGGGTTAGGCACTGTTCTGAGAACTGTCAAGTGGGTGGTTTGAATCCTCCAGCTACCCTGTGGGAGAAAGGGAGGCAGTCTGGTTCTGTAAAGAGCTTCTGCTTTAGAAACCCTCTTCTGTCCTGTAGGATTTGAATCAACCCCCCAGCAGTTTCTATATGGTGGGGTTCCAGGGAGGGTCAAGTTCTGCCCAGGCCGCCACTCTGGCCAGGCCTGGCCACACCCTTGCCTCTAGAGGCCATTCCCCTGGAAATTAGAGGTAAGCATGGCCAGTGCTGCCAAGAACAGTGTCCGGTGTGCAGTCATGAATCATGCCCTCTGGGGGAAGGGGAGGGGGGCAGGGCATGGGCAGGCTAGAGACCAGGACCAACTCAGAAACCACATACTGAGGCCAGGCCAAGGACAGAATGCCTGGTCCCCAGCCTCCCCATACGGAGAAAGAACAACCCCAACAAGGAAAGAAGCACTTACTTCCAGTTCACTGCACAAGACCCCCCCAAACCCATATCCGTAGTGTCACCACTGTAAGTCAGCTCTGTCTCCCAGAGGAGCAGCTGGTGGTTTTGAACTGCTGACCTTGTAGCTTGCAGCAAAACCACTACACCACCGCCACCAGGGCTCTGAACTAGACTCTCCCAGTACGGTGACGGCTGGGCTGCTGACCCTCAGGGAAGCCATTCGAAACTAGCAGACTCCGATGACCCAAATGCTATGTCCTCTCAGCAAGCAGGGCAGTCTGGGAAACGCACAGGGTTCTCCCCTGCCCTACAGGCTCCCTCTGAGTCGGAACGGACTCAAGGTCGGTGAGTGAGTTGGGAGAGTGAGTGCCTCCCCGCTCAACTCGTCATAGCCAGGGTGGTTCTTAGACCCCTCGGTCACTTGAGGAAGTGGAGGAAAAAGAGATTAAGAGCTTGGAGCAAGTTTACTCTTCTTGCTGAATCCACGTCTAAAAAGGCGTCACCGCTCTGCTAGAACGGCAGCCCCCTCCGAACAGGGCAGGGCAGGTCCCCAAAGCCGTCCTGGGTGACAGGTATTGTCTGACAGCCGTGATCCCGAATGCCAAGCCAGCCTGCAGGAAAGCAGGGAGGTACACAGTTAAGTAAGCACACGGTCTGTGTGACCAGAGTTTGTTGCCCTTTCAGGGCCAAAAGGCAGGGTAGTGCCCAGCATGTCTCAAACCCCCAATCCCTCGCCACAGAGGAAAGGGAGGCTGGCGGGCATCCAGCTACAGCAGCCACCTAAGCCTAAAGCAAGACCAAGTCACCCGTGAAGCCATCGGGAAGGGCAAGTCCAGAGTTCCCGCTGTGTCATGCCTGTGAACACCCAGAGGTGCTCTGTTTAAGCTGGGACTGGGCCAGGTAGGTGACTCAGACCTAGTACCCGACCTGGAGGTGCTGCCGGTGTGTGTACACAACCAGGGTGCACCTGTGTGCACGCGCACACGTGGGGGGGGGGAGGGGGGTGTGCATGTGTTCAGAGGAATTTGTACAAAGGCCCTGGGACACCAATCTTTTTTCTTTCTAGTTGTATCTCTCTTAAAATAATTTTACTGAAGGGCTGAGCCCCGGTGGCGACGTGGTTGTGTGCAGGACTGCGGCCCACTGGGACGGAGGTTCAATTCCAGCAGTGGGGCTGGGCCTCCTACTCCCACCACCAGAGAGCAGTGATGCCCCCCCCCAAAAAAAATAATAATTTTACTGAGGGCTCATACAACTCTTATCCCATCCATCCACCCATTGTATACAAAGGACATTTGTACATTTGTTGCCGTCAGTCACCATTCTCAAAACATTTGCTTTCTGCTTAAGCCCTGGGTATCAGCTCCTCATTTTTCCCTTCCCTCCCTGCTGCCCCTTCCTCTCAAACCCTTGATCATTTATAAATTGTTTTTATTGTGTCATATTGTGTCATACACTGTCTGACATTTGGGATGAGAATCTTTGGTGGAGGCCTGGATAGTGACCAGTGCCCAGTACACAAGGAGAGGAAGCTGCGGTCCGGGACCCCAGGGGATCGGGCTGGAGAAACAAACCAAGAAATCAAAAGTCCCCTCAGTCCCACAGAGGGGAGGACTTACGGGGATGGCAACAAGCTCGTTCGGTGTGCTAGCAGGCCTGGTGCAGAAGGAGTTGCATGTTGGGCTGTGATCCGGGCAGGGGCAGTTTGAAACCACCTCGAACTGCCTTAGCCGGAGAAAGACTGGGCTTTGTACTCCCGTAAACAATTGCAGTCTTGGAAACCCATGGTGGGTCCCTATGAGTCAGCATGACCGGATGACAGTGAGTTTGCCCCCACCTCCGTCCCAACCCACCCCACCCCATTTGCCCACTGTGGGTGGCACTGCCCCCGATTGGGGCTGGAAGATGAGGGGCAGCAAGAGCAAGACCTCTACACTTTTTCCTGGATTATGGGCTTTAGCACACCCATTGCTCGTTGCAGGGGGAGACCGAGCCCTTTTTTTTCTTTTTCCTGAAAAGAAGGTGGAGGCTTAATCCTCTGGGGAGCCTATGGTGCGGTCTTTGCAGACACTGAGCCAGAAAACCCTCTCCTGGCCGGCTGGGAAGAGAGAACACACAGCGTCCAAGTCAGGGCCACGGAGTCTGTCGGTGCTGATGCATCATGAATCCACAGGACGTGACTGCCCTCGGCTTTCTCCCGGGCCTCAAGTAGATCCACCCGGGTGGTTTAGAAAGGGCAAAAACGCAATCAGTATCAGCCATCCACATGGAAAAGAAATCCACCCCCCGAAATAATGCAAAACCCTCCCTGCCTGGGCGATGATGGAGAGCTTGGAGCTGTGATCTCTTCGTTCTGCTGTTTGATATTTATAATGCTCCATTTCAAAACAGGGGTGGGGGGTGGGGAGTGGATCTAATGCTTAACAAAGAGACAGAAATGTTCCCTGCCACCTTCTGCCCTGGCCCCCAGGCCCAGCAAGGTTACTGGAACTGGAGCTGTGGTGTGCAGGGGATGCCCTTTTTGGTGTTCAAAAGCCCCATAAACAAAAGTCTCCTTGGCAGAGAGCCCTGACGGGGAGACATTTCACCCCCACCCATGCACCCTGCAGCTAAGACAACGGAGGAGTGTTTTCTTGGGGGGCGGTGGAGGGAGGGACCCCTTGGGCTCTTCCTAAGTCCTGGGAAGTCAGCCCAAATAGTTTCTCTTCCTCACCCAAGCCTCTCCCATGCCTGTGACTCAGCCCTCCTCCCACATGCCTGCCTTGGACCAGGGAGCCCCCCCCCACACACCCAAACCCTGAATTCCTGGGGGCTGGAAGGGTAGGCTCTTCGCAGCTGAGGAGTGCATGACCCAAGCCCCGCCTGTTACAGCGTGAGGCAGCTGAACTCAGAGATGGGAGACTGGCCCAGGCCGGCCAGGGATTCCGTTCCAAGTTCATATTGGAATCTGATCCTCCTGACCTTAACCCCACCCCACCCCCACCCCAAGACCCCTACTGGGTCCCGGACAAGAGCCAGAGTGTAGCAATGGGTGTGAATGCCAACTGCCAGGAGACAGAGATGAGTCTGTCAGTTCCCATAAAGGTTCCATCTCGGAAATTCTATGGAGCAGTTCTATCCATTTTAGAGGGTCACTGGGAGTCAGAATGGGGAGCTCTTGTGTAGCAGTTACAAAATGGGCTTAATAGGTAGCTCGCGTAGGGAAAGGGGGGTCCATTATGCATTGCTTAAGACAAAGCTGTCGCTCAGCAAAGAAATGGCACACTGCGCATGCGCAAAGATCCAGGCTTCCAGATTGGCTCACCTGGGCCAGGTGAATTCAATTCAGCCAGTGGGGTCCCCCAGAGTGGTAAACCACACCATCCCGCGGCAGAATTGAAAAAGCCCTAGCTAATGAGGAGTCAAGACTGCGGTCTTCAATCTGCATCCGTCTTCAATGTAAAGCAAACCTCCAGCCGAACAGATGGACGACTTTATGATAAACAGAAAGGAGACTGACTTTATGGAGGATTTCATCGCCCTTGGGGACACAAGCAACATCCATGGACCAAGCAGTGGAAGCTGTGCATTGGACCGAGCTCCTGCAGAAGACCTATCTCTAGGGCTGAACATCCACGATGCCACTCTGGGAACTGACGATGCACCGGACCCCAGACATAGTCCGCTCCGTTGCCAGATATGCATGTGAAAGTTGGGCAAGAAGAAGGGCCCAGGGGCCTGCCAAAATGGCTCGCTCACTGCTCCCTGAACCCAGAAAACCCCACGCAATCATGAAAATCAAGAGATCCAAATCTCCAGGTCCACTTTAAGAAAACCCGTGAAACTGCCCAGGCCATCAAGAGAATGCATATCCCGAAAGCCACCAAGTATTGGAAAGACATCACTTTACAGAAGCAGTGTGGGCCCTTCCAACGTTACAATGGTTGGTATTCGTAGGTGGACCCGTGGTGAGTGACCCAAAAAGGGTGCCGAGCTGTTGCTGAAATTGTCCTTAAAGACGCAGAGAGTCATGCTGCACTGGAGGGTTTTAGATGTGGATTCTCTGGTCTCTGAGCCCACCCAGGTGAACAGAGCCCCCAGGATGCACGCACGGCCAGACTTACACAGAGCCTGTGGTGGGCTCCATCCCTCCCTGCCACGTTGAAATGATCCTGACTGAAAAGGAACACGTGACTCCTGAACCAGAAGAAGAGGATCTCCCAGAAGAGAGTGGAGAAGCAAAAAACGTATGGTGCAGGAATAAATTAAGCTGAAAAATCATAAACGTGAAAGCAGAAAGAAAAAAAGAAGAAGGAAGAGAAGACTTGATTCCTTGGAATTGCACTGCTGGCAAAGAACACGGCGGAGAGGAGGAACCCAGAAGGAGGGACCCATCTGTGCAGGAGGAGAGCAAGCACGCTCCCCCTCACTCTGAGCACGGGACCAGAAGGGACCAGTCCTTGGAGAAGGACGTCACGCTGGTAAAGTAGTGCAGCAGCAAAAAGCAGGAAGCCCCTCCCCAGGGCAGAAGGACACATGGCTACAAGGCAGCGAGGATAGCGAGAAAGGTGCAGAGCAGGGCAGGGTTTGTTCTGTCGCACATGACCTCACCACCAAGGGGGCACCGACAGGAAGGCCCCTCAAAACAATTCCTGGAAGCGGTGAACAGACATGTGTCTATAGATGGGTTAGAGTTTGAAGTGGACAAATCTTCAAAGGAACCTGCTTACTGGTCCAACAGAGACGGGTGCACACACACACACGCGCACACACACACCGGCTCCATGGCCAAGACTGTGGCCCTTAATAGCCTTCAGCTGTGGAACTGGACCCGCCTCCAGGATAGTCATCAACCACCCTGGATCCCAAGGAAAGCCATTCCCCAAGGACCGGGTCACAGGGTCAGGAAAAGCGGCAAGGAAACAGGAACCACAGGGGGAGGGAGAAGTAGGCTAAAGGAGGGGGGGGGGCATCGAGGGGATGGCCATGTGGAGAAGTTGAATAAGAGTGTGTGTAAACTGTTCAATGATTGATCCTGTAAGCCCGCACCGAAGTCACCGTAAATTTAATTTGTAAAAAGGGAGCTTGGGGGCAGGGGAGAAATGAGCCCCAGTGGACCCTCACGGAACTCCCCAGCTCTTTCTAGGAGGGAGACAGAGGGACAGACGCTTCCCCCAGAAGATGAGGCGTGCTGTCCCAGCCAAAAGAGGGGGAGGTTTGAGGATGCTTAGCTGCTGGCTTCAGCGCTGGGAAAAGGGCCTGTGAGCCAAAGAACGCAGTGCGAGAAGCTAGAAAAGACTTTTAGAAGGAATGCCCTCTCCCTAGAACCCACCCACACCTGGGCTTCACCCTGGGACAAGGGGTCACCACCTTCTGGCCTCCAGAATGACAGGAGATCAAATGTGTGTTGGTCATAAACACTTGACTCAAAAACACCGCAATTGAGTGGATCCTGACCTCCAGCAATGCTACAGGACAGGGTCGAACTGCCCAGGATGGGTTTCCGAGCCTGTAACTCTTCATGGAGCAGAAATCCTTGTCTTTCTCCACAGAAGTAGATGGTGGTTTCAAACTGCTCACCTGGAGATTACCAGCCCAACCCATCACCAACTGTGCCGCCAGGGCTGGCAGGCCAGGCCCGTGGTAGGCACTAAACGAAGGAGGGGTGGCTGATGAATCAAGGTCTTGACTGCCTGAAGGAGGCTGAGTCGCCCGCACTAGGTCAGGCTTATAAGTAAATGAACGAAATCAAAGGAAAAGGAGAAAGGCAGCATTCCGAGGCAAGGGGCCAGGGTGGAAGCCACCGGCTCACTCCTTGTGGTGGTGGTGGTTGTGGTCGTTGTTACTGGGTGTTGTTCACACCAAGCTGACAGTCAACAGAACAGTCCTGCTCCAGTCTCACCATGACTCTTGCTGCAGCCCCAGGTCTGACTGTCTTGTGGAGGACACTCCTCCTGGGCCCAGTCCTCTACTTTACACAGCATGCCGCCCTGCTCCCGAGACCGGCCTCTCCGGACAGCACGTCCACCGTCCATGAGGTGAAGGCTCACCCTCCTCGCCTCTAGGGAACACTCTGGCTTCTTCCAAGACAGATTGGGTTGTTCTTTGGGCAGTTCGTGGCACTTTCCCTATTCTTGACCAGCACCAGCATCCAAACGCATCCATTTTTACCCCTTAGGACAGCCTAAAGCCCCACCCCACCCCACCCCCATGGAATCCCTGAGCAGACTCGTTGTCCCTGGGTGGGTAGCCTTCTCATGGACCCAGCAACTCTGACATTCTGTGAGGCTGGAAGCCAAGGGAAGGGTGGGGCTCCCTCCAGACTGGGCCGTCCACCAGGAGAGGAAGGAAACGGGCCAAAGGCCCAGGACCAAAATTAACTACACTCCCCTCAGACTCATGCATGTGCACGCGCGAACACACACACACACACACACACACACACACAGTCGGCTGCCCCTCCATATGTAAGACAAAGTCCCGGCAGTCCATGCCCAGAGCCGGGGGCAGCAAAAAGAAATTAAAAGTTAGCTGAGCCCTGGTGACATAAGTGGTTGAGTGCGGGACTGTGGCCCATGGACCTGGCGGTTCAAATCCAGCAGTAGCTCTCCAGGAGCAAGGCTGGGTAGCTCCCTCGACCACCAGAGGGCAATGGTGGTCCTGCCCCCAAAAAAGAAGTTAAAAGTTCCACCCTCGCCTCCTTGCTTCTGAGATGACGAAGAAAAGACATAACAATGGGCGTGCCAAGAAAGGCCAAGGCCGTGTGCAGCCCATTCGCTGCACGAACTGTGCCCGCTGTGTGCCCAAAGACAAGGCCATTACAAAGTTCGTCAGAAGGAATATTGTGGCTGCGGCAAGTGTCTTTGACGCATACGTGCTTCCCAAGCTGTATGTGAAGCTGCACGACTGTGAGTGGTGCCATTCACAGCAAGGTGGTTAGGAACCTGTCACATGAAGCCCGGAAGGACTGAAACCCCCCACTTCGATTTAGACCTGCAGGGGCTGCCCCATGACCTCCTCCAAAGCCTAGGTAAAGATTAGAAGCTGAAGAAAAATAAAAGGGAATAAAATGGAAATTGTTCTTTAAAAAAGAAGAAGTTAAATGTTTTACCTTGTTCAGAAGGCTCACCACCACACCCAGGCCCAACCCTCTAAAACACCAGAGCAAAACCCATGGCCATTCAGTCGATGCCAACTCCCAGGGACCTCATAGGACAGACTAGAACTGCCCTGCGGGTTCCAGGGTCCCCGTGGGTCTTCCCGGGAGCAGACAGCTGCATCTCCCAATCGCTCTCCTCTCTTGCCCCAGGGTGGGGCAGGGTGGGGTCTGGTGGGTTCAAACTGCCAACCTCATAGTCTGCAGCCCAATGCAGCTCACTGCCCTGAACCAAAAACAAAACAGCCGCCACCCAGTCAGTTCCAAATTCCAGTCCCCCTACTGGACGGAGTACAGTTACCCACCCCCCCTAGGGTTTGGGGCTACAAGTCCTTCCTGAAGGAGCAGAGACAGCTTCATCTCTCTCCTGTGGTCAAACTACCAACCTTGCATTTAGCCACTCGATGGTTAACCTGCTGCATCACCAGGTCTTCTGAAAGGGGTATGCTAAAGAGAGAGGTGTACTGGGAGCAGGATGCGGTAGCCTTCCCCCTGCCCTCTCACCTCGCCTCTCTTCTCTTCTTCTCTCTCTCTCTCTCTCTCTCTCTCTCTCTCTCTCTCTCTCTCTCAAAAGCAACCTGGACAAAGTAGGAACTAAAGAAACAAGACAGGTCTTTCCCCGCACTGGGACTGCAGAGCCAGCAAACAAGCCTGTCCCTGAGGACGACATTAGCATCCTCAATACCTCGGAGACAGCAGCTCATTTCTGTTCTAAATCCCCGAGGAGGGCGGGGAGATTTAATATGCCCAAGCCTTAGAACATTTGGGGAAGAAAGAGGAGCGAAACCCAGGGATCAAGCAGAAAATGTTTTGAAAATGATGATGGTAAAATATGTATAAATATGCTCGGTACCATTGATGTATGGGAATGTTATAAGAGCTGTAAAAGCCTATTACAATTTAAAAAAAAAAAAAAAGACAAAAGTTCCTACCCATGCATGTCAAAGTTTTCGAAAACCTTAGAAAGGGTCATGCCAAGATCTTCTTGCCATGGTGGATGGGTCCATGGTGACAGCTCTTCACCCCACACCCACACCCCCACGCCCGCTCTCCCCACTCTCCCGCTCTGTTCTGCAGAGCGACTGGGTGGCTGCAGTGGATTACATTCACCACTGTACCCCCAGTGACTGCCTGCTATGGTGAGGGGCATTTCCTTCCTCAGGTAATTCAATCACAGCATGTTCGACTTAACCCCTAAAGCCCCGAGACGCCTGGAACAATCCAAAGTCTTTCATGATTCTGTGCCTCCTGGCCTTTCTCTCCTGGTAAAACCTTGGCACGTGCATGCTGTTCCCTCTGCAGGGGCTTCTCTGTTGTGGGGGGCTAAGCACGGTCTGAAGGAGAAAGATGAGGCCATCTGTTCCTGTACTGACTGGCGGTCTCAGAAACCCTAGGGAGTAGTTCTACTCTGCCCTAAAGAGTCGCCTTCCGGGAGAAGAGACTCAACAGCAGTGGTTGGGCTGGGTTTAGATTCCCTCTGCCTGGCACGCCTGCGCCTCCTTCCATCCCTGGGGCCTCCCAGCTCCTCAGCCAAAGTGCACCGCCACCTCTGGTCACAGACACTGCTCCCCTGCCTCCATTCCGAACTCTCTTGGAGTGAGTGCCACCTCTCTCGCCTCCCTGCGGCCCCCAGTATACACATAGCCACCCTCGATCCCCGTGGGCACCCAACAAGCATTTTCCAAATGAACTGAACTCAGCCGATGGATCCAGGGCAGCTCCTGGAGGTTTCCTGACTTGCCCAAGGTCACAGCAGGGAGTGGCAGACTCTGAGGAACCGATCACGGGGAGTGACCGGAGTGGCCATTTGTGAGGTGCAACATGAAGGGACACAGAGGAGACAGGACCCCAGAGTCACCCCACAAGATCTTGGCAAGAGGAGACTTCTTTGATCTTAGCTTGATGACCCAACACAGAAAAGCTTACTGGTCTCTCCCAAGGTTGTGGGGTGCTGGGGCAGAGGAGTGGGGTGGGGAGCTGAAGTTGCCCCAACACCCACAGAGCAGATGCTGGTGACAGTCCCTCAAGCCTGGACCTGGCGCACTCGAACCTATGCCCGATCACTTGGCCAGCTCTGCCTTTGTGGAACGCCGGGGCCCACGGTGCCTGGATGGACGTCAATGAGCCCTGCCCCCTGGGAGAAGCATTTTTCTGGCCAGGTGAAAGTCTCCCCGAGGTAGTGACTGTGGGAAACACTCTCATGATTCAGCCCCTTTAACAAAGAGTGAGAACCCACAGAGGCACCAGTGTCCGCGGGGTGAGAGCTGGAGAAAACGGTTTAGCTTTCTTTTGTCATTCTTTTTAGAGGTAGAGTTACCTTCTATTTATGGTCAGCAAACGGGTTTTTCAACCCCCAGAATGATAAACAGATTGGCTTTAGTGCATAGAAAGAGGGCGATTTTACTCTCCCGGGTAAATAATTACACAGGCCCAAATCCAAACCAAACCCATGGCCATCAAGTCGATTTCAAGGCGGTGTTTCCAAGACAGTCAGTCTCTACAGGAGCAGGCAATCTCATCTTTCTCCCACGGAGCTGCTAGTGGGTTAGAACAGCCAACCTTGCAACCACAGTGCCCAGGGACTCCATCAGCATGACATCAAATCAAAACCAATTCATTGTCATCGAGTCACAGCGTCCCTAAAAGGACCGAGTAGAACTCCTCACTGTGGGTTTCTGAGATCATAAAACTTTACAGAAAGGCAGCTTCATCTTTCTCCTTTAAAGCAGCTACAAGGTTCAAACGGTATAATCCAAGGTTCCTTTGAAGGCATACAATGTAGCGAACATCAACATCACGGAGCTATACAATGTAGCGAATATGGGAGCTATACAATGTAGCGAACATCCAGAGCTATACAATGTAGCGAACATCACAGAGCTCTCAGGTGAAGAAGAGAGCTTGGGAACCTCTGCCCTCCTTCTCATCCATTCATTCACTCTCAAGCTAGCAAAGATGCATCCTAGCAAAGTAGCCTCCCATGGATCCCTTGGTTTTAGAATAAGTTCCACTTGAGCCAGACTCAAAACTGAAAGACTCGACTCACTGCCGGCGAGTCAATTTCAAGTCGTAGCCACCCTGGAGGAGGGGGCAAAACTGCCTTTGCAGGCTTTATGATAGAAGAAAGTCACACCTTTCTCCCTCCGAGGGGCTGGGGGTCTCAAACTCCATGTGTGACCACTCTGTCATCAGCGCTCCACAGCCTGACTCACAGAACGGGGTAGATGGTCCTGCAGCTCAGGCCTCACCACTGCCGTATCCACCAGAAGCCAGACATCACAGTCTCCAGGCCTCTATCCGTTTGCCAAGTTCCAGCGGGGTGGAAGGCTCTCGGTATGGTTCCTGCTGGGCAGTCAGGGCTGAGGCCCACGTCTCATGTGCTCAACTCCATCTCCTTCCCCAGTGCCACAGATACCGAGTCCCGGGGGTTACAAGCGCTTCCAGAACTATCAGATGCACGTCTTATGCATTTTCCTTAAAAGCAAAGCCAAACAAACAAAAAGAACATGCCAAGGCATGCCCTGGGTCACTGGGAAAAACAAACAGGGGCTTTAGTGTTTGAGCTCCGAAATATACTGAAGGGGAGAGACACACCTGCCCCTGTCCACATCTCAAGGCAAAGATAAGCAACAGCCTTGACATAGCGAGATCCAAGAATCTCCCACATTAAAACAGGCCCCCTGGTTCTGACTCCCACTTCATCCTGGTTGCATGGTCTTAGGAAGGTGCCTTTGCCTTCTCCGATTCAGGTGTGCCGAGTTACACATGGGGCGGCTAACCTCAAGGTTCACAGATCGGAACCACCAACCACTCCCGGAAAGAGTGGCAGTCTCGGAAACCCAGTTCTACGCTGGGTTCTACACTGTCCTATAGGGATGCGACGAGCCTGCATCAACTTGACAACAGCGATTTGGGGAGCTTTTTAGTGTAATTTTTCCCCCTTTTTCCTTTTGGTAACAATGAAGGTTAGGCATTGGCCTGACTGCTCACTGCAAGGCCAGTAGTTCAATGGCACCAGTCACTCTACAGGACAACGAGGAATTTGTCTAGGTCTCTTTACAACAGAGGGATAGGCTTCTTTGGAGATGGGGGAAAGCAGATGGGGCAGTGGAGCTCCTGAGACTCAAACTGGATGACTGGAGAGGGGTTTCCTCCCCCTCTGCCACTGACTCTGTCTGATCATCTACCCACTGCTGGAGGAACACAGACCCCCAAGCCAAGAAAGCACAAGCTCACTGCCATCAAGCCGAGGCCTAGGGGACAGGGTGGGAATGCCCCTGTGGGTTTCTCAGATGTGTCCTCCTGTGAGAGTAGAACGAATCATCTTGCTTCCATAAAGCAGTTAGTGGTTTCAAACTGCTGACCTTGTCACTAGCATAACTTCCTCCACCACCAAGGCCCCTTGGAGGCACAGGCAGATGTGCTGGATTCTGTTACGGTGTAATTAGGACCACTCACTCATCTTCTCGTGTGCATTATGATAAATGAACCATCATGGTGAGTAACAATGTCTATGAACAGCCACTGAGTCTCCAGCACCAACAGCATGCCCAGGCTAAACACTTCACCAGTAGCCCTTCACTGGTCACAGTCTTTCACAGATGGTGAGATGGAAGCAGGCGGACAACCATACCCACAAGTCACACAAGCAGGGAGTGGTGGTGAAGCCCGAGGACTCAGACCCCATCTTCCTGGAGGGCTCGACTTTACTGTTCCGCCCCCAGCCTTCTCCCTTAAAATTCAGTCATCTAGGGCTGGGCCCCAGTGGCGTAGTGGTTGTGTGCGGGACTGCGGCCCCCTGGGTTGTCGGTTCAAATCCAGCAGCAGCTTTCCAGGAGCAAGGCTGGGCCTCCTACTCAAAAAATCCAGTCATCTAGAGAGCGCCCAAGCCTATTGTGAAGAGCCCTGGTGGCGCTGCAGCCGAGGTGCTGGGCTGCTACCCGAGAGATGAGTGACTCAAATTTGTGGGATTTGCTCTGTGGGAGAAAAGATGAGGCTGTCTGCTCCCATCCAGAATGACCACCCTGGAAATCCAGCCGAGCCTAAGAGGAGAAGCTCTGCAGAAGCCCCAAGAAACCAGCACCAGCCGACACCACACACCTCACCGCACAGCAGCCGTTCTAGCCATGGCCCGAGGGGTGAGTTCATTCCATGCTGGACCAAATGGAGCGGGCGGATTTTCAAGCAGATCATTTCCTATGGCCTGAGAATGAGGGATGACTAGCCAATGACTCTTGGCAGAGAAAAGCCCTCTCTGCAAGGGAGAGGGGCTGTG
The DNA here is from genome assembly GCA_004026705.1 of Nesogale talazaci. Classification (NCBI taxonomy): domain Eukaryota; kingdom Metazoa; phylum Chordata; class Mammalia; order Afrosoricida; family Tenrecidae; genus Nesogale; species Nesogale talazaci. The sequence goes on along the minus strand of PVJH01006518.1, from coordinate 73,328 downwards.
ATGGGATTGACCTGCTGCACTGCCGGAGGAAACCCAGGCCATCAGTCGCGTCTGGGTCAGGCAACCCATGCATTCCAGCGGTAGAACTGGGATGGGCACCTATGCAGAGTGCCAGGCTTTGCTTCCTGGCACCTCTCAGGGAATACCTGACTCTCAGGGAATGCCAACTGTTTCAACCACCTAGGGACCTCACTGAGAGGCAATTAGGTACTGATTTCTCCCGGTCCTTTGAAACAAAAATCACACCCTGTGCTAGTCCAGTGTGTGAGTCCGGGTAGACTAGAGAAACAAATTCATAAACACACACATGGATATAAGGGAAAGGTTTATATACAAGAGGAATGGAACATTGAGAAAGCATCCCAACCCAGTCTAGTCCAAGGTCATAAGTCTGATATTAGCCCATAGGGCCGATACCAGTCTATAAAGTCTCCTTCCAACTCACAAAGCACATGCAACGACATCAGGTCAATCACAGGCTAGTGGGTGCAGAGTCTTGTGTATCTGGTGGCAGTTGAAGCAGTAGAAGCATCCCTCGTGCTGGCAGGCGTTTCTCTATGACTCCTCGCTTCCAGGGCTCAGGGTCCGTCAGCAGCATACAGGGGTGGTAGAACTATCTCAGGCTGGCAGGGGTCTCCCTGTGGCCTCCCAAGCATCTTAGCACTAGCAGGAGTCTCCACATGGCTCCTCCAGCCCCAGAGATTTGACTCCATCAGGGCATGCCCATGTGGCTTCTCCTCCGGCTCCTCCATTCTCCAGGAATCAGCATGCGGTCATCTCATCTTGTCAGGAGTTCATCTCCGAGGAAGTGAGTAAATCTACAGTCCCTCACTTCCAATGGGAAATACCGCGATTTCCCAGAATTCTCAGAGAAGGCCATGCCCACACAGACACCACATTGGCTGTCTCCAGATTAACAGGCTAGACTCCACCCTACACTCCCAATCATGAACTTGACATCAAGTACGTGACCGCCACATCCAGGTTGACTAGCAAAAGAAATCCAGAAACACTCGTGTATGTAAGAGAGAGCTTTATATCAAATAGCAATTGTACATTAAGGAAATGTCTCAGCCCTGTCCAGATCAAGTCCATAAATCCGATATTACCCCCATATGTCGATACTAGTTCATAAATTCCTCTGTAGACTCATGCAGCCATGCAATGACACTGAATTCAGGAAGATCACAGGACAGTGGGTGGAAAGCCTGGTGGATACAGTGGTGGAAGCAACTCAGGGATGGCAGGGGTCTCTACATGGCGCCTCCAGCTCCAGGACTCTAGCATAGCTCTATGTGGCATGTTAACAAGAAGGCCTCACAGGGAGTGAGAGTATCTGGCCTCCAATGAGCTATTTCTCTCTCTTGCATCTCCAAATGAGATCAACAAGCTGCAACCTGACTGATGGGCTAGGTTCCACCCCATTGCTAGTTGACAGGAGATTATGTGACTGTCACACCCCCCATACCCATTTTACAGATGTGGAAATGTGCCGGATGAAGACAGAACTTTTCCACAATTATTACACTCCAAATATTAAGCAGACTTTTTACCAGCATTTGGTATGGAAGTTAGCTATTCTCTCTGAAGCTCCCAATTATCTGAGACCTTGGTGTTGTCTCACTACAGAGCTGACTCCCCTGCTGTTAGGATGATGACTCCCCTCCTTTGAAGCTTATGAGAGGGCTTCAAATACCACAGTCAAAGACTCCTAATCTGACACCTGTTTGTCTACCTCCAGATGTCCAAGGCCGGGTCTTATCACTCCCCTCTCCACACAGTCACGTAGCCATCCCTAAGACCACTCCTCTTATCACCATATAGAGGTTAAGACAGCCCTCTCCGATGACGTATGTCCTTACCTGTATTGAGGGACCTGGTTTTGGCTCTAGAGGGGAGATAGGAATGAGACATGAAATAGGAAAAAAGCCTGCTTCGTGCTAGCCTGCCTCCCTCCAGGCAGCCGCTATCCTGTCTCCCTCTCCATGTGAACCATCTAGCAGAGGTGAGCATGCATTATGAAAGGATATATATGTAACTCTAATGTTCTTCTCTCTCTCTCTCTCTCTCTCTCTCTCTCTCTCTCTCTCTCTCTCTCTCTCTCTCTCTCTCATAATCTCTATATTGGTGTTAAATAAGAATTATCGCTACACAACTGCCTGTTGAACCCTTGCTGTGAGTATATCAGGAGGCCGGCCACCCCCTGATAGAAATGGAAAGGGAGGGTGGGTGGGGAGGGTGGCACAGTCCAGAGAAAAGACTATCTCTTTCTGGAGTGGTACTATCCTTAACTTAGCTGTGATTCAAGAGGTTACAGTGGTCCTATGCCCACATGCCCACTCTGACTGGCAGCCTCTGCCCTCTGGAATGAGGGAAGACCAGAAGGTGGCTCGGCTCCCAGGCTGGGTAGCCTCCAGCCGAGCTCCAGGCAGCTGCTGTCTGGTTGAACTGCAGAAAAAGGCCCAAACCCGTTCCTTCACCAGCCCAGGTGCTAAGCAGGTCTTCATGTCTCGGCCAGTCTGGTGGCTCTCTGTGTCATCCACGGACGTGCCCGAGCCTGGCAGGTGGCCAGTAGGGATCTCAACTCCACCCAGACTGCTTTACCCGCCATGGCCTCAACTTCCCAACAATAGAGGATAGTGGCAGAGAGGGTGGAACTCACAACCATCAAGTCCATTTTGGCTCATAGCCACCCTAGAGTAGAGGACAGGGCAGAACTGCCCGTGTGGATTTCTAAAACTGTGGTTCTTTATGGGAGTAGACAGCCTCTTCTTTTGCCCTCAGAACAACTGGTGGTTTTGAACTTCTGACCTCACGGTTAGTAGTCCAGCATGCAACCCCTACACCAAGAGGATGGAAAAGAGGAATAAATGAGAAGACAAACCCTCCTGACATCTTGTCCCTGCTCGATACCCTGGTGGCTCAGTGGTTAAACACTCACCTGCAAGTCAAAAGGCTAGCAGTACAAACTCAGTGTTCCGCAGGAGGAATTCCTGATCATCTGCATCCATAAAGATGGCAGCCGTAGACACCCGTTGTACTGGGGCCCGCGGGCTGACCACGAGTCGGAACAGGCTCCAGAGCCAAGGGTGTGTGGGTCCTTGTTCAGCTCCCTGCCGGCAAATGCTACCTCTTGGCAAACCTTTTGTCTGCCTCCCCTGGAAAGGTGAGCTTCCAAGAGAAAGACACAGGAATCCAGACAGCCCGGGCTGCCTCTGGGGACTGACTCTGCCTCTTGCTCCCCAAACAGGAATCGCTGAATGTGGGACAAACCTGGCCCCAGGGAGACACACCCAGCTAGGAGGGCGGCTGCGGGGCATGGAGTTACTGCCCGCCCCACCCCCCCCCCCACCCACCCCGTACACCTCGACTGGCTCTTTCCTGGTAGCTGTCGTGGCTGTGGGTGTTGTTCTTGTTGTTGTTGTTAGTGGGCTAGAGCAGGAAGAGGAAGAAGATGCACCCAGTATTTTCTGGCGGTGTCGTGGAAGTTTTTACAAGCAGTGCCCATTTTATAGAGAAGGAAACTGAAGGTGGACATTGGGTGGCCTAAGGTCACAGAGCCCGTAAAGAGCAGTGTCTTCCCTATGGATGGTGCCAACCCCAATCCACCTCTGGAACCCAGGCTCCTGCCCAATAACTGCCCCCCAAGTCCCTTGGCACACACCCCTCTCTCTCTCTCTCTCCCCAGTTCCTCAGAAGCAGCTGCTGCAGGCAAGGGCGTGCAGGAAGGGTTCCTGGTGAGCACTTCTTATCTTACAGGGTCACCTCCAGCAGGGCGGCTAGCAGTGCTCACTTGGAAAAGACCCAGGGCTCCGTGGGGACAGGAAGCATCCCTGCTCGATAAAGATCAGGACCGGCTGTGGGTGCCCCAGGCTTCTTTGTGTGGTCAAAATACCAGGCCAAGCACAACTCCAAGTGACCCCCCCAACCCCACCCCTGCCTGGAGGAGGCAGAGCAGGGTTGGGGGGGCATGGTCCACCTCCACCAGATGTAGATGACCATCTCCTACCCCCTCCCTTCCAGCTGACTTGCAGCGGCCCTCCGAGAGGCCACGGCCCCTGTGAGTTTCTCCAATGGTCACTTCTTTCCTGGAGCGGAAAGCCCTGTCTTCCTTCTGTTGTGCAGTGCTGGATCTAATTTTTTTTTAACTCTGTCTGTTTTTCTTTTTTTGTAACAAAGGAAGAACCTGCTTGCTGAGCCCATATGAGGCTCTGTGGTTTCCTATCTGAAGACCGAGCAGAGAAGTGTTTTACAATGTTAAATGACACACTGACCTGAGGACCTGCCATTCCCATGAGGGTTCCACTGGTAGTTTTGAACTGCCAACCTTTCTGTTAGGAGCCCAGCGCGTAACCCACTATGCCACCAAGCTTTCTTTTACAGGATCCTAAGAAAAAGGGGCAGCTCACCTGACAAAGAGAACATAGAAGGCATGGCTGTGGTTGTTAGGGAGCCTTCCTAGGGGCTCAGGAGGGGTTGTCTCCCCAGATGCCTGCCGAGGGCCACGCCATAGGGGTGGGAAGAAGCCCAACTGAGCCTGCTCAGACACAAGCTGGCTAGGCCCAGGTGGGAGGTCCACTTGAGTGCATAGACGAGGCCCAGCTACATGGCATCACCCAGGTGTGCTTAAATTCATCCAATGAGGTCGGTCCATCTTTTCAGCCATGCCTCCCCAGCCGGGGAGACCAGAGCCTGCCAGAGGCAGGCCAGCCTCTCTGACTCCTCCTGGATTCCCCTTTGCTCCTGCTTTCACTCTCCTCTTGTTCCTTCGCTCTTGCAGGTCGGAGGGCGGCGGGGGGAGCACACTGCGGCCCAGGCAGGCCCGAGCTCCCTCTTAGACATCTCTCTCAAGGTGCTCTGTGGGGATTCCCTGCCCTTGGACGTGGGGTTTCCTGTGAACACCTGCAACTCCCTTTTTCCTCCTGAAAGTCACGTGGATTTACAAAAGTGCTTCAGCGGCATGAATTCTTTCGGCGTTGCAAAGCAAGAGCCGGGGTACCGTATAAAGAAGGTCATATCCGAGACCAGTGGGACTCCGGTTTTGTGGGATGATGGGTTGCTTGAAGAATGTGGCTAAGAACTATGGATGCTGGACCAGCAACAATGAGGGCTCAAGCAGACACCCCACTCCCACCCTGCCCCAGCTGGCTTTCGACACTAGATGAGCAGTCTTCCTTCGAGTCCAGAAGGCCCACTCCAGGCAGCCTGAGCAGCAGCCTAGCTGGATTTATGAGCTCCAGGCCCTTCATGGACATCAACCCACAGAATTCTTAAAGCAACTTCCCGAAGGGGGACTTAGTCTCATCCCATTTTGCAGACAAAAAGTGGAACTCAGGGCTGAGCCCCCGGTGGCGTAGTGGTAGTGTGCGGGACTGCGGCCCACTGGGACGGAGGTTCAATTCCAGCAGTGGGGCTGGGCCTCCTACTCCCACCGCCGGAGAGCAGTGATGCCCCCCCCCCCAAAAAAAAAAAAAGAAGTGGAACTCAGCTGAGCCCCGGTGGTGTAGTGGTTGTGCATGGGACTGTGGTCCACTGGGATGGAGGTTCAACTCCAGCAGTGGCTCCACAGGAGCAAAGGCTGTGCCTCCTACTCCCACCACCAGAGGGCAGTGATGCACCCCCCAAAACTCAGAGAGAGGCAGCTCCAACTATGAAGTGCAGTGGCAGAATTAGAACCCACGCTGCCTGAGAGCAAAGCCTACCCACCAAACCGAGAAAAATCTGCCAACATCTGTCAGTTATAGGGCCTGTGAAAAAAATTCCATTATCTTTCCGTTCCACTTTTCCATGCAGTTTTTAATCCCCCTCATAGATGACTATGGTCTTACATGATTAACGAGCTTTAAAAAAAAAAAAAACAGTCATAGTCAATTCTGACTCACAGGACAGGGGAGAACTCACTGTATGAGTTTCCAAGACTGTAACTGTTTATGAATCCAGGAAACCTCATATCTCTCCCATGGAGCTGCCCAGTAGCTTTGAACTCCTGATGACAGAGTGTAGCCCAAAATAGAACTTCTATATCACCAGGGAGAAAACATACTCCAGAAGTATGAGCAGTTGTGACCCCTAGAATCCGAGATACAAGGGATTTATATTCTTTTATGGATTGATTGAAGGAGTCCCAGGGACACGGTGGTTAAATGCCTCGCTGCTCAACACAGGGTCCCTGGTTTGAAACCCCCAGTCATTCCACAGGAGAAAGAGGAGGTGGTCTACCGTGGGCCCGCTGCGAGTCACAGAAGCCTGATGGGACAGGTCTACGATGGCGTAGAGGGAGGGTGGCTCTAGTCGGGAACTGACTGGCCGACCACGGTCTGACTTGAGGTTATTTACTTGTATGCCTATACATTCTTCAACAACAACAACAAAAGAAGAACAGCTTGATAATAAAGATCGGAAAAAAAAAAAAAAGATCGGAAAAGCAGGAACAGTATTCACTGAGGATACGGCACAAAGTCTATCGGTCAGTGATGGCCGCAAACAGTTACCACAAGCCAGGCCACGAGGTGACGACTGGGAGGAGGTGGCCGGGCCCACCCACTCACCTTGTAGGATGAATAAACCCAGAACTCATTGGCATCCAGCTCGCAGCAACCCTAAAAGGCCGAGTGCAGATTCCCCCAGTGAAGACTCCAAGACTGTGATGCTTTCTAGAAGCAAACCGCCTCGTCTCGCCCCCCAGAGAAGTGGCTGGTGGTTTCAAACTGCTGACCTGTGGTTAGCGGCCCAAAGCAGAAGCGCTGCGCCGCCAGGGCTCCCCTTCTCTGGGAAGGGGTGGATAACACCAGCTGGTGGGTTTGAACTTCCCCTTTTGAGGTGAGTGGCCCAATGGCTAGCCCACAATGCCAAAGAAGTCAGTGGATTGCTTTATGGAGAGAGAGACCCATCCTGAGATAACAGAACAACATACACAGTTCCTCCCGAGTCCAGGACCAGGCACCACAAGCCAAGCCACACGACCCTCAAGGCAATGCTGACTCCTGACCCACCCTCTGTGACAGAGTGGAACTGGCCCTGTGGTTGCCCAGACTGTCGCTCAGAGGGGGCTCAGTAAGGTTCGTGCCACTCTCTGTGACACAAACATTGGGGAGAGGGGAGGGGCTTCCCAGAAAGACTCTGAGAGTTACAGGGGTTTCTCCAAAGACACACAGCAGAGCAGCCTCGACTGAAATGCAGTAGTCCCCACATCTAGCCCAGAACTCTTTCTACTACATCAATAGCCTATCTCCCATGGCCCCGTGCCAGTAAAGTGCCAGCCCTGGCATGGAGGTCATCAGGTGGAGAGACAGAGACAAGAGTCTTTCATTGTGGAGGCTGAAAATACATGGTAGCGATGAATTGGACCAGCTTCTGGGGGCAAAGGGCCCTGGGTACTCCTTAATCAAGCCCCTCTCTGCAGAGCCCAAGGCCCTGGGCAGGACTGAGGTGGGCACCATGTTCACCAGTGCCCAGCCTTTATGTCCAGACAGCCTGTCAAACCAGGGTCGGACAGTCTAGTTCCTGGGATGAGGCCTCGGCAGAGGAGCCAGCACGGGGTTCGATGGCCCTCCTCTTGCAAGGCCCTGCACCCTGCATTTCCTTCCTGCCTGCCTTCCTTCCCTCAGCAACAGGAAGATCTCCAGAAAGGTTTTTTTTGTCACTGAGGATACAAAACAAAAGAAATGCAAAATCAACCCAGAGTTAGCCAAGAGCCATGACCCTGACCTGGGTCTTTTTAGAAAGGCAGCTGAGCCCCCACCAGGCAGGATGGGGCGCTGCTGGAAGAGACGTGTGTGAAGGTGTGGGGAGAGATGGGGCCGGGGCTTGACTTCCAGGAACCTCGGCCTGCTCCTCTCTGCAAAGGGAAGAGTGTCAGCGCCTTATGAGGACTCCACACAGACACCCACAAAGCCAGGGGGCCACCAAGTGATGCCAATGCACAGGGGGGACCCTAGAGGGCAGGGTGGAATGGCCTGGTTCGGTTTCCAAGACTGCCACTCTTTAGGGGAGCAGACAGACCCATCGTTCTCTCAGGGAACTACTGGTGATTTTAAACTACTGACCTTGCAGATTGCAGCCCAATGCATGACCCCGACACCATCGGGGATGCTATCAATCCAAGCTCCTAGTCTTTGATAAACTGCTATTATTCATTTCTGTGAGCAAGACAACCCAGGGTGTCTAAAACAGTGCCTCGAGAAAACACCCACTGCCATCAAGTCCGTCCTGACTCACCACAGGCTGTCGGAGGCTGTCCATCTTTACAGCCTCCTTTTTCTCCTCCGGAGAGGCTGGTGGGTTTGAACTTCTCACTTTGAGGTTTGTGGCCCAATGACTAGCCCACAATGCCACTAATACATAGCATATTTGAACAACAACAAAAAGGAATGGATCATTGTGGCAGTCATGTCCTCGTGTGTCAATTTCGGGATTGGGAGTCTAGTCAATGAGGCCTATGTGTGGGCATGGCTTTCTCCTGAGAATTCTGGGAAATCTCCCGGTCTTTCCCAATTGGAGAAGAGAGACTTGACTCAGTCTCTACTGATAAGATGAGATGACAGTAACTGATCGATCCTGATTCCTGGAGACTGGAAGAGCCAGAGGAGAAGCCACATGGGCTTCTGATGGAACCATAACTCTGGGGCTGGAGAAGCCAGTACCGCCAGTACTGAAATGTTTCTTCTGCCAATGGATACTGCTGATAGACCCTGAGGCCTGGAAATGAGGAGCCATGGGGAGACCCCTGCCAGCACCGGGATGCGTCTACCCCAGCTGGATACACAAGACTCTGCACCCACTGGCCTGTGATTAGCCTGGTGTTGTTGCACATGCTTCATGAGTTGGAAGGAGACTTTATAGACGGGTATCGGACATATGGGACTTATGACCTTGGACCAGACTGGGTTGGGATGCTTTCTCAATGTTCCATTCCTCTTGTATATAAACCTTTCCCTTAGACCTATATGCGTGTTTATGAATTTGTTTCTCTAGTCTACCCGGACTAACATGATCATTTTATGGAGAGAGAAACCAATGTTTCAGCATGCCCTCTCAGCTAGGCAGGGCTGGGGTGGGGTGGTTCAGAGGCAGAATTCCCACCTCCTGTGTGTGCTCAAAACCCAGGTTCCATTCCCTGCCAAGGTGCCGGCAGAGGAGTCCCCACCCATCATCTCTCTGGGGGTGCCTGCATGCCCTGATGCTATTCAGACTTCAGTGACTCATCCAGATGAGGAAGAAAGGCCTGGCAGTCATCTGCCAGAAGTTAAGCCGTGAGAAAGCAACCTGTGGCTCCCAAGTGTCGGACCTGGAGCCCAACTTGCGGACATACCCTTTGGCTCGTTCAGTCGGGCCTGGGATCCGTTCTGCTGCAGTTAACAGTAGCCATCCCACCAGTGCCAGCACAGGGAGAGACCACACTTGCTCCGAAGCAGGGGGTCCTAAGAGCACTACCCCTTTGCTAGCACTCCAGTGCCTCCCTGGAAACAGAGGAATCTCTCTGAGTCTCCAGAAGAAGAAGAAGGGCTCACACACACGAGAGAGCTTCCAAACGTTCCAAGGAACACAGCAGGAAAAGCTCACTGAGATTTGCAGCAAACTTGTGAAAGTCATCACCCTTTGTATTCATTAGCAGGCGCGAAGTATTAACAAACAAGTGTCTCTTGAGGAGACCAGTCCCTGGAGAAGGAGGACATGATGCTCGGTACAGAGGAGGGGCAGCAAGAAGGGCAAGGACCTGGATAAGCTGGAGCGACACCATCAATGCAATGACAGCCTCAGACCTCAGCACAATCGTGAGACTGGCTCAGGACCAGGCCGCACTTCCTTCGGTTGTACCCAGGGTCACTGTGCGTCTGAACCGACTGGATGGTACCGAACCCAAAAAACAACCACAAATAATAATGATGATCATTACAGGAGCCTTGGCAGGGCTAGGGGTGAGGCGTCAGACTACCACACTCAAGACATGTGGTCTTGAGCCCACCCACCACCACTCCGAGGAGAAAGGTGAGGCCAGCCGGCTCTGTAAAGATGAACACGCTCAGAAACCCTCTGTGGACGCGCTCGGAGTCAGAATCAACTCAAGGGTAGCATTTTCTTTGGGTTTAGGCTTTGATGTCTTTAACCCTTATCAGCCACACGCGACTTAAAAACAACAACAGCAACAACCAAAAAATGTACTGCTCTCTGACACACAGTGACCCTAGAAGACAGAGTCGAACGGCCTGGTAGGGCGTAAAGCCTCCTTTTTCCCCCGAGGAATGGCTGGTGAATCAAAACTACTGACCACAGTGTCATCAGCCCACCATGTAACCCCCTACACCACCAGGACTCCTTTCCTGAGTCGAGTCCTCTTATTTCCCAGATGAGAAAACTTAAGCACAGAGTGATAAACTACCTTACCCGAGGTCACACCGAGGGTCAAAGGTCAAAGCAAGATTTGAGTCCAACTTTTCCCTGCATTAATCCCAGACAGTGGCTCGGAGACATCCTCGTTTTAGCCCCATCGGGTGACTCCTCGTTTCCATGCCGATACTCACACAGCCATTTGTTAAGTATCTGGTTCGTCCCAAATCCTTACCAGTCCCCCTGTGTCCTTCGAGCACCTGTGCCCATTTAACAGGCGGACAAACAGACGCAGAAAGAGGCCAGGTGGAAGGCCATTGCGGCCCAGAAGGGGCCGACTCTAGATCTGAACCCAGAAGCACGCCCAACTCATTGTACTCTCTCCCACCTCACTGCCTGTAATGACCACCACAGCTCAAAGACCAGACAACCATGTCCCGAGCCCAACGCTCACCTGGGCAATCCCCTCTTACCCGCACACACCACTATCCAGGTGTGCAGCACCTCCTTATCCACTGCCACATTCCAGGTTCACGGCAGACCAGTCCCGTTTTCCAGATGGGGAAACTGAGATTCAGAGAAGTGGCCTGCCTGGTGCCCCTGTTGACCCCTCACCCCATGACAGAAGTCGGGAGAAGCAGAGGTTGTATTCTTCCTCAGCCTGTAGACACTCCCTTCCCTCTGCCTCCATGACCAGGTAAGCAGTAGCTGTTGAGTTAATGCCAATCCCTGGCGACTGTCCCCCTAGGTTTTCAGTGGCTGGGTTTTCTTCCCCATCTGTCTCTGGGTGGACTTGAACCTCCAGCTTAGGAGTTAGCTGCCAACTGCTAACAGCATGAGCCATGCAGGGACTCCCAGCCTCCATGGCACAAGACTACTTTTCTGCCCCATGGGAGCTCCACTTGGTTGGTCTTAATTTGGTCTAAAAGGTGGCTGTGACCCTGTCCCATGTCCACACGGGGCTTCCAGAAGCATGGCAGCCTCACACAGCTGCTGCCTGTCTGGCAGCGATCCATCAGCTCAGGTCCCTGGCTAAAGATTCTTGAGCCAGACCCGAACCCAATCTCCCAGACCTGGAGCCCGGCCTGCCCAGCCATGGTCACCCCAACCCTCTGTGAACCCATGAGCACGAAACGAATGCTTGCTGTCAAAGGCCACTCAGATGCGGGATTGGGTTTTGCATCACCAGCATAATCAGACCTGACTACCACAAGTCATGCGTACACCAGAAGCAAGCAAGCAAGCAGACAGGCAGCATCCTCCTGGGCAAATGCCTTCCAAGACGCAGGTGTCCCGGCAAGTTGGATTAAAACTCAAGAGTCACAAAGCACCCGTAGGAACTATCATGTTCCCCGCTGTGAAGCCAGAAGCCGTATCCCATGGCCACTGATAAGAGCAAGCCATCCACTGCTCCCTCTTGGAAACTTCCACCGCTCTTTGGGAAATGGAGAGTGAGACGGCAGCTTCTCACCAACCATCTTAATACCTGGGGGTAGGGATTATGCACTGGCCTTGTAAGCCAAAGGTCAGAGGTTCCGAGCTGCTCTGCTGGCGAGAGATGGAACTGTCTACTCCCATCAAGAGTCAGAATCTCGGGAACGCCGAAGGACAGTCCCACCCTGGTGTGTGATGTTGCCGAGAGTCCGCTCCACCTTGATGGCAATGGACTTGGTTTTTTAATGTGGTATCCCGCAGCTCCACCTCCGGAAAGCTGTCCTAGCAGCTCCTGCAGCAAGTGTCTGGCACAGGGGATGTTCACTGTGACACCCTGACGGACCAGAGCCCCAAACCAGAACCAGCCTGATGCCATCAATGGGGCATGGGTTACATTTCTGATGGCAGCCCCTCGCCATCAGAACAATTCCGCTCGCAGGGTGAATGGGTTAAACCAACTCCTGGGGAAATGAAACCTGCGCCAATCTATTTTGCTCTACGGGTGAAAGGATGTGTTTTATTTTTGTGGTTGCCCCCAAATTGCTGTTGCCTACATAAAGCGATGTCTTTGTTCCACACACAGGTCCCGGGGTACCACTTCCCACTGCACAAACGGCAAAGCTCAGAGAGGTTGCTCAGCTGCCGTACTTTAAAGTGACCAGACGCCCCGCTTTTTAACAATTTAACAACGTCCCATGTTTAATTTTAATTTTAAAATTAAAATAAATATACTACAATACTATTTTTGCATGCTATGAAAATTTTTGTTGCTCCATATTGACCAAATTTTTAATCAAGAACACACACACACACCCCACCCTGTCAGTGGTGTCCCACTTAAAATCTGGCCACTTTACTCAAGAGTCAACTGAAAATCTGACTTTAAAAACGTGTCTGTCTGGGCCAAGACGACTCATCTCAAGTAGATACGAAGGGGTGACACTTCTGTCTCAGCACTGCTCCTGCTCAGACAGCACAGTGGACTTTTGTTAGTTTGTTAAAGCAGCCATCATGGTGCTTTTTGGGGGGAAGTAGCTTAACTTGAGTAAAATTTTGTCATTTGATCGACTTTTACTCTGGTCTGTTAAATACTGTCTTTATTTTATCTAGCTTGTATTTTCACAACTTTGTGATCAAGTCCTGGTAAAAAATGGATTACGTATGAGTATAATTTTTTAGCCTCAGCACCAATTATTTGGTTTTCTTTTATTTCTTCTGGGGAAAAATATGCTCAGTTCTCAAACTTTTGGGTGTCTGAACCTGACTTTGGAATAAATTGAGTTCAGCGACCAAGGTACCACTGTATTTAAGTGAACATCTTCTCTGTGTCACATAGATGAGGAGGCATCAAAACATTCCTGGGAGGAAAACATCTTCAGATCATCCCACTCTTCCATCAACTTTCTCCCACAAGTCCCTTCTCACGTGAACACATGAACACACAGAAACATTCTGCTGGGTCTATCTCCACAAGACCAACAAGCAAAATCCAGCATTGTTTTAAAATCGATCCAATTAAATGTGAAACTCTCCCTCCCGCCCATAAAAGAGGAAGAGCAGCCATCCCATGGATCTGGAATGCCTCACTCATTCGCTCGCTGCCATCAAGTTAATTCCAATCCAGAAGCCTTCTGGGACAGAGCAGAACTGCCCTGGTGGGTAGTTTCTAGCAGGGACTGGAAATCTTGACCAGAGTAGAAAGCCTCATCTTGCACCATTGTAGAGGGTGGTGGTTTCAAACTGCTGACCTCAGGGAGCAACCCAATGGCACCATGCTTGCTAAAGGAAAGGAAGACCCTCCACCAGGTGGAAGGACAGATTGCAGCAATGGACTCACCGTAAGAAAGATGGAGATGGTGTGGCAAGACCAGGCAGTGTTGGGAACAATATGCTCGGTTCTGGGTCAGAACCGACTTGACAGCACCTCACATCAGCATGAGGCGGAATCGACCGGAAGACGGTGGGTTTAGGGTTTTTTGTTCTCTCAGGGCAGTGCAAATGGTCATGAGCGGAACCGAATACTTCAAGACCAATAGATTTCACGACCTGGTCCTTGGGTGAGTTGAGTCTTGGATGGAGTGCAAGCTAGGCTTTTGCTGAAATTGCATTAAGCACATTGTGTTACTTCTGAGGTGGGGGAGACAATCTATATAACTCACAGCCATGTTTAAACAGTGAATCTGTAAGTACAAATGAATGAATCAATCGTCAGTAAGAAAAGAAGTATGTTAGGACGTGAGAGACGGCAGTGAAGAAGTAGGATTCTGGTCTCTTTTGAACCTAATGTACAGAGGAGGAGACAGCAAACAACACCTCCCCTGGGTCCCACAACTAATAACAACAATCAACACACATGGATACTTACCACCACCAGGACTTTGCTCATTCACACCTCACAGCAACCTTCAAAAGTAAACTCGCCGCTTTCTAGTCTATCCCAGTGCACCTTATATAATAATGTTTTCAAGACAGTAAATCTTTTCAGGAGAAGAGAGTCTCAACTGTCTCCCTCAGACTGGCTGGTTGGTTCGAACCACTGACCTTGTAGATGAACAACCCAACACTGCTAGTGTGTGGCAGTTATATAATCGCCTGTCAATGTGTGAAGGAGTGGAGTCTAGCCTTTCCATCAGGTCACAGCTAAGTAGCTCTCTGGAGACCAGACCCCTACTCTCTGCTTTGTCTTCCTGCTGTCAAGACATATGGAGCTACACTGATGAAGCCAGAGCCCTGGAGTGGGAGGAGCCACGTGGAGAACCCTGCCAGCGCTGAGATGCTTCCACTGCCACTGGATCCATAAGACTTTCCATCCACTGACCTGTGACCTTCCTGCATCCAGCATCAATGCATGTGTTGCATGAGTCCGAAGAGGAATTTTTTTGTTTTGTTTTGTTTTGTTTTTTTGTTTGGGCATCACTGCTCTCCGGTGGTGGGAGTAGGAGGCCCAGCCCCACTGCTGGAATTGAACCTCCGTCCCAGTGGGCCGCAGTCCCATGCACAACCACTACGCCACCGGGGCTCAGGCCCCGAAGAGGAATTTATAGACTGGTATCACACTTAGGAGCTAATGTCAGACTTGTGGACTTGATCCCGACAGGGCTGAGATGTTTTCTCAATATACAATGGCTCTTTGATAGAAACTCTCTCTTACACACATATGAATCTCCCTGAATTTGTTTCTCTAGTCTACCCTGACAAACACACAGGCCATCAAAGGTCCAATAAACACAAGTCAAACTTACTACCATCAAGCCAATTCAGACCTGTCATGAACTCACAGATAGAATTGAATCACACCTGTGGGTTTCCAAGGTTGTCAATCTTTTTTTAAAAAAATCATTTTATTGGGGCCTCATACAACTCATCACAACCAATACATACAACTATTATATGCAAACCACATTTGTACATTTGTTGCCATCATCATTCTTGAAGCATCCTCCTTCTACTTAAGCCCTTGGTATCAGCTCCTTATATTTTCCCTCCCTCACCATTCCCCTTCCCTCATGAACCCTTGATAGTTTACAAAGTATCATTATTTTGTCATATCGTACACTGTCTGATGTGTCCCTTTGCCCACTTCCCTGTGGTCTGTACCCCGGGAAGGAGGTTATATGTAGACCCCTACAGTTGGTTCCCCCTTTCTACTCCCCCTTCCCTCCACCCTCCCAGTATCACCACTTTCACCACTGGGATCACCTGTCCTGAATTCCCCATGTTTCTAACTCCTCTCCATACCAGTGTACTTCCCCTGGTATAGCCAATTTTGTAAGGTAGAATTTGGATCAGGATAGTTGGGGGGTGAGGGGGTGGGAAAGAAAGTATTTAAGATCTAGAGGAAAGTTGAATATTTCATTTTTGCTACACTGTACCCTGACTGACTTATCTCCTCCC
Source organism: Nesogale talazaci (assembly GCA_004026705.1). Lineage (NCBI taxonomy): Eukaryota > Metazoa > Chordata > Mammalia > Afrosoricida > Tenrecidae > Nesogale > Nesogale talazaci. Next base: position 57,674 of record PVJH01006518.1, on the reverse strand, counting down.
TATGACCCTTCTATAAAGGGGTGTCACTTCATCTACTGATGGGCTTTGTGTCCCCAATCTGTATTCCCCCTCATTTATAATGATAAAATTTTTAGTTCTTTGATGCCTGATACCTGATCCCTTCTATACCTCATGGTCACACAGGCTGGTGTGCTTCTTCCATGTGAGCTTTGTTGCTTCTGAGCTACATGGCCACTTGTTTACTTTCAAGCCTTTAAGACCCCAGACGCTCTATCTTTTGATAGCTGGGCACCATCAGCTTTCTTTACCACTTTTGCTTATGCACACATTTGCACATTTGTCTTCAGTGATTGTGTAAGGAAGGTGAGCATCATGGAATGCCAATTTAATAGAACAGTGTTCTTGCATTGAGGAAGTACTTGCGTGGAGGTCCAATGCCCATCTGCTGTCTTAATACTAACTCTATAAGTTTTTGCATGGAGCTGGGCCCTGGTGGCGCAGTGGTTGTGTGCAGGACTGTGGACCACAGGGTCGATGGTTCTAATCCAGCAGCTGCTCTCCAGGAGCAAGACTGGACTTCCTACTCCCACCAGGGCCGTGATGCCACAAAAAAAAAGTATATGCACATAGATCTACTTCCCCATCATCATATATAAATATATTTACCAATGTACATGCCTGTATTTAGACCTCTATAAATGCCCTTTAACCCCCAGTTCTTTCCTCTACTTCCTTTTATTTCTCTCTTGTCCCACTATCATGCTTAGCCTTTATTTGGGTTTCAGTAATTTCTCTCTGTTCCATTACTCTTGATCAATCCCTATCAGGCCGCTCACACCCACCTTGTCACTGATTTTAAATCACTTGTTGTTCCCTTACCTCTGGGTTGGTCAACACGACCTCCTTTCTCTCACCTCCCCAGTTGTCAATCTTTATAAGAACAGAAAACCACATCTTCCTCTCAGGTTCAAACTGAAGACGTCGGGGTTAGCATCCCAAAGTGTCACTCACTGTGTTCCCAAACTTTGGCCACCTGAGTGAAGTCCTGTGATTGATGCCAATTTTACAGATGAGAAAACCGAAGCTCAGAGAGGCCCACCTGCTGAGGGCCACCCAGTCAGCCTGGATGCAGAACGGACAGCAGCATGTCTCAGAACATGTTGAGCGTGATAAATGCAGCAGAAAGATGGGACTTTCCACTCCCATGAAGAGATACAGTCTCAGAAACACACAGGGTCAATTCCACCCTGTTCTACATGGCTCTATGAGTCAGTATCGACTCAATGGCAGGCAGCAAGCTTTCTTTTTTATTTCATTTTTTTAAGTGTGTGTGTGGGGGGGGTGTTGGCGATAAGTGCTAGAAAGGAAGTCAGTGGAGCACGCGTGGAGGAGAACTGACTGTGTGACAGGAAGTGAACCTGGACGGAGTAGAATTGCGTATGCGGGGCCTTCAGTCACAGATTTTCCTTTGGAAAATGCTGGCTATTATTTTCGGGATAAAAACCCACTGCTGAGATGTCGATCCCAACCCCACAGGACAGAGCAGTACTTCTTCTTAGGGGGTGGAAGCTGCAACTCTTTTTTGTTTTTAATATAGATTTTATTGGGGGCTCTTATAGCTCTTATAACAGTCAATATACATCATCTGTATTAAGCATATTTGTACATATATTGCTATATTCACTTCCAAATATTTTCTATTCGAGCCCTTGGTATAAGCTCCTCTTTCCCCCTTTCCTCTAGTTCTTTTTTTTTTAATTCCAGCTCCCCATATTCCCCCCTTCTTCCCCCATGAACTCCTAATAATTTACAAATTGTTATTACCTTTTCATATCATACACTGTCCAGTGTGTCACTTCACCCACCCCCAGTTGTTCACACCCAGAGAGGAGGTCATGTGTAGATCCCTGAAATTAGTTCCCACGTTCTACTCCACCATCCCTCCACCCTCCTAGCATCACCACTTCCCCCACTAGTCCCGAGGGATCATCTATGCTAAATTCCCCCTGTTTCCAACTCCAGTGTACATCCCCTGGTCTAGCTGAACCTGTTTGGTAGAATTGGGATCATGATGGTGGGTGGGAGGCAGTATTTGAGAACCAGAGGAAAGTCGCACATGTCATTGTTACTACTCTGTACCTTGACTGGCTCATCTCCTTAAAGAGGATGTCAGGAAGCTGCAACTCTTAAGAGGAGCGGAGGCTCTCAGCCTCCCCCCTTGGAGCGGCCAGTGGGTGCCAACCACCCATCTTTTATCGTTTCCAATGCCTAACCCCCTAGGCCACCAAGCTCCTTATTTCCAGGAGACAAAATCTGGTACCCTGTGCATGTGGTTTTTGACTTGCAAGATGCAATTATACAAAGCGCTTGCTTTCAAAGCACAATTCACGTTTTTAAAAGCGTCCTGGTGGCACCTCAGGTTAAGTACCAGGCAGCTAGCAGAAAGGCCAGGGATCCAACCCCCTAGTCACTAAGAGTAGGAATAATCAACTCGATGTCAGAGAGTCTGAGAGTTGCCCAGAGAGAGAGAGAGGAGGCAGTTGGTTTCCTTCCACGCAGATCCACACCCTCAGAAACCATCTTGGATGGCTGTGAGTCAGGATGGCTTCTGGCGCTAGCTTAACAGGCAAGGCTATAAACCATTTCAAAGGTCGTGTAACTCAGCAATTACCATTGAAAGCAGCGATAATCTTCTGGTCAAAAGTTAACTCCATCTCTGACCACGATTTGCATGCGTGCCTCACTCTGTCCCACTCTCTTTCCTCTTCCCCTTCCAAGGACCCCTCTCCCCAGATGTCAGGGGGCGGGAGGTGGGGTGTGGTGTTGGGTTTGAATTTCCCACAGCCTAGTGCCTTGTCCACCTAACATCTGCTCAATAAAACATTCGTTGTATCAGTGGGAAAAGTATGAAAGCACATCTGTAGAGATCTACCCCACTCTTTCCCTAGTGGCACAGTTGATTAAGCGCTCAACGCTAACTGAAGGATGGGCAGTTGGAACCTACCAGAAACTCCAAGGAACAAGATGAGGTGGTCTGCTCCCCGGGAAGATAGACAGCCTCGGAAACCCTACATAGCGTCTACTCCCTAATTCCAGCAGTAGTGTGTCAACTTCCTTTTAAACGATAGGAAGTTTGAGTCAAAGCAGGGAGGGCCGCGGGTCCTCCCCCTATCTTCCTGCCTCTTTTCCACCCTTTCCAATTCAGTTCACGGTGACACTGAGTCCCCCGGGATCCCCCCTCCCCCACGCACACACACACCAGGTTACACAAGATGCCACCTGCCTAGAACACATGCTGGTGCCAAGGTATAATGGGAACCATTGTACCTGCCACTTATAGAGCCCAAACCAGGTGCAGCCCTCCAGCTAGCACCCTTTGAGGGATGGCAAATCTTCCCTGTTGCAGTGCACCAAGAGGGAAGTCCAAGTCCATAGTCCAAGGCCATGCCCAAGAAGGGGCAGGGCCAGGATTTATCCCTCAACCCGCCTGGGTAGTACTTTGGGTTAATCTTTGGGCAGGTGACCACCAGGTTCAAAGCCAGCAGCCCCTCCCACAGATTTGCAGTCTCATCCATTGTACAGAGGGTCTCTGAGCATCTGAACCTGTTGCACAAGACCCTCTGAAGGTGTGAAAAGAGCAACGATGTCTCTTTGAGGACCCTCTTTGAGGGTCTTTTCAATTTCATATACCTGCAAGAGCGGGGCAATGAATAAGGACGATCAAAGACGAACTAATCTCTTTGATTACCATGTGGATGAGGAGTATTGAAAGCATGGCGGTTGGCCAGAAGAACAAGCAAATCTGTCCTGGAAGCACAGTCAGAAAGCTCCTTAGAAGATAGAAGGGTGAGGATTGGTCTCCTGTCCTTTGGACATGTTGTCAGGAGAGCCCCGTCCCTGGAGAGAGACCTCATGAGTGGTAGAGGGGCAGTAAAAAAGAAGGTCCCCCATTAGATGGGTCAACACAGTGGCTGTCATAAAAGGTTCCAATATAAGAATAACAGTGAGCATGGCACAGGACTGGCCAGTGGCCAGTCGGTACTGACGCAATCAAACAGGGGTCCTTAAACTTCTTAAACAGGGGACCAGTTCACTGTCCCTCAGACCATTGGAGGGCGAGACGGCAGTAAAAACCAACAACAACAACAAAAAAAACTATGAACAAATTCACCGCAGGCCCGGGATGAGTCGGCTGCTAAGCAGGACAGGCAACGCGGGCCAAAATACCCAGGGGCCAGATAAATGTCCTCGGTGGGCCACACGTGGCCCGCGGACTGTAGTTTGAAGATGCCTGCAATAAAACCTAACAACGGCATGAGTCAGAATCGACCAGAAGATGGAGAGTGGGTCATCGGAGGTTTTTTTGAGTTCAAAGTGGGCAATGCAAACAATTCGTTGGTAATCAGCCAAAAGGTGGATACCTTACATCCACCCAGAGATGCCTCGAAAGACGGGCCTGGCAACAGGCCTCCACAAGGTCACAACCTTGAAGGCGTCCATGAGAAGCTCTACCCTGCACCTGTGAGCCATGAGTCAGAGCCATGCAATGAAAACTAACAAGAGCAGCTCTGTGACTCACTCCCTCTTTTCTCCTCTCAAGTCCCCTGGACATTGCCCCCCACCAGCCTTCGCCTGCAAGCCCTGCCACAAACCAATGCGACCTTACCACCCTTGGGTGGTCCTCTGACTTGGTCTCATTAACTCAGCCTCACAGCAGGTGGAAGCCCATTTAAACCCCTGCTGTGCCATTGACACGTGGCAAAGACCTTGAGAAGCCATTGAGCCCCACTTTTGTGAAGTGGGGATCAGATGCCCCCTCCCTGTGCCATAGGGACTGGCCAGAAGGGCCTACGGGTGACGTCCCAGAGGACTGGGATAGCTTCTGACCCTGCTGGGGAGTAGCAGACGCTGGTTGCCCAGGATGGGTTGATGAATTAAAGTGAATTAAACACTGATCGTTGTAATATTTAGGCCACCCCCACCCGCTGAGTTGGATTGAGGATCATAGGGCAGCAGAAGGAAGGGAGGGGTTTTGAAGGAGCCCCAGTGACATAGTCATGATTATGCGTTGGGCTGCTAACTGCAAAGACAGAAGTTCAAAACTACCCTCAGCTCCAAGAGAAAGGACTTTCCTTTCGAGAGTTCCCCTGGAAAGACACACTACCATCTAGTCAATGCTGACTCCCAGCCAGGAGAACTGGCCCTAGGGGTTCCCAAGACGGCAACTGTTTACAGGGAACAGAAAACCTCATCTTTGCTTCCCAGGAATAGCTGGTGGTTTTCAACTGTTCACCTAGGAGTCAGAATCGACTTGATGGCAGTGAGTTTCTGAAACAGGACATCGCACTACATCAGAGTCTGCAAGCAGCAGCCTTCAACTCTATGCTTCTTCTGACCCGTAGTCTCTCACTCAGGATTTTCTTTTTTTAAATCAATTTATTGGTGGCTCGTACGGCTCTTATCACAATCCATCCATTGTATCAAGCACATCTGTATGCTTGTTGCCCTCATCATTCTGAGAGCACTGGAATATTCTAAAAGCCCCTTCATGGGGCTCCTAGCCTCCTCTCATGCCCTCTCCCACCCAGCCTCTCCAAACCAGAGTGCACGTCCACAAAGCCATGTAACAGGGAACCTTGCCTAGCACCCCTCCACCCTGGAATAAAGTTCAAGCCCTAACCTTGATTGCCCTGACTCAGCCAACATCGTAGCCCCTACCCTTGCTCCGCCTCCTGCACACTGTCCTGCCCAGGACTCTGCCTTCTCTGCAAGGATCGACTCTGGGAAATCCTTGAGCCTCTCCCCTCTCCCCCAAGCTAAAAAACACCAGCCCCTAGACCCCCAGCTCCTCTCCTGCTCCCTCCGTGCCAACTTCCACAGAGGTTGCACTCCTCAAAGGAAGTCGCGCCAGCTTCCTCCTCACTTCAACAGGAACTGGAAGGCGCCTCTGTTCACCAAGTGGCTGGCAGGTGGTGGTGAATGAATGAACTTTGAATCTCTGCCATGCCAGGCACCAGAACCTCCACGAGGATGAAGGAATCTAAGTGAGGGGTAAAAAGCGGTCTTGTGTGGCAAGGCAGGTGGGCGCTCTAGAACATAGGTCCTCAAACTTATGTGACCTCCTGCCCCCTTGGGGGTAGGGGGTGTGATTTAGTACCACCTTGGCAATGAACGACTTGGGCGCTGTAACCCCTAATCCAGGATCGAGTGCACTCATTCCCTGCCATCAGGTTAATTCTAACTATAGGGAGCCTGTAGGGGAGGTTGGGAAAACTGGCCCTGTGAACTTCTGAGACTGTAACTCTTTAGGAGTGTAGAATGCCTCCTCGTTCTCCAGTGCATGGGCTGGTGGGTTCAAACTGCTGCTGTAGCCGTTAGCAGCTCAAGGCGAAATCCACGACACCACGGGGACTCCCAGAGGGTAAAACGTAGGTCTCTGCTTGCACTCTCCCTGGATCGTTCCAGCTCCACCGTCCAGCCACCCAGGCAAACACTGTTCTTTCTAGAAGGTCATTCCAGCTGGGCAGGACTACGCTGGATGACTGAAGGCGCCCGCTCGCAGGGACGTTAAGAAAAACAAGTGCACGCGTGGAAGTCAGACATGCAAAATACTTTCCAAAGCATTGCCCTCCAACCAAGAAGACCGGAGTTGATCGCCAGAGTGCTGCGTGCGTGCATCGGTCCCGGGCAGCCAGCACGCTGCAGGGAGGAGGCGCCAAGTGCCTGGGGGTGAGCTGCGTTTGTCCGGGAGTCTCCACGTCCGGGAGTCTCCACGGGCTAGCAAGGGTCAAACGACATGTGGTCCCCATGCCCTGGTTACTGATTAACCAAACCTCAGAGCTCTTCTCTGCGAAACAGGGCTGAAGGGAATTCATCCACTTGGAAGAAAGACCGAGTTTCTAAGGCTGCAGTTACAAAGGGCAGCGCCTCAGGTGGCAGCATTCTTCCACGCTACGCTAGAGAGCCGGAAGGGACGCGGCTGCTACTTACAGAGGGCTCGGGATTTCTCCGGACGCCCAGAAGGGCGAGGGATGAGAGACCCTCCCTCTGCCCAGAAAGGAAACCCCTTCTCAGAAGTGTTTGGGCCCAGGGTCACAAAGAAGATGCAATGAACCAGGGCCTTCTCCGTGCAACAGGTTACCGCCGCGGGAAGGGCTGCTCGCACGAGATAAAGTTCTGTCCGGCTCAGCAGGAAACCCTGGCCACCGAGGAGGCACGCGGAGGTCACCCGGGCGGCGCTGAGGCCGACAGCAGGGTTTCAGGGCGCGGCGTCCGGGCTCCTAGGCGGGTGTGGGCCCGAAGGAGCCCGAGGTCAGGCCCAAGGTAAGGAGTCAATAGGCCGCTACCCCATCCCCCCCTCCGCCCAGGGCCCCACCCGAGAACCCAGATGCCTCCATCTGTGGGGCGGGGGCCATGCAGGCGAGCTTGGGAGTTGGGGGATTGAGAAAGTGCGCAGAGCGGAGCCCTCCCCGCGGGGAGGACGGGTCCGGAGCCCCGAGGGTCGGTGCGCTGCTGTCCCCGCGGCCTTCAGGCATCCAGGTCCCTCCTCGCCCTAGCCTCCACCTCGCTCGGCGCCTCAGCTCTCGAAGGTCCAGTCTGCCCTGGCGCCGGTCCCCAGCAGTTCCAGGCTGGGGACACGGCAACGCCGACCCTTCCCCCCAGGTTCCTGGCGGCCAGATCTCTCTGCGGACCCACTCTCAAGGTTCCTTGATATGGAGGATCAAGGATCCACTCGCTCGCCGTCGCGCATCCCCTTTCATCCTCCCCTGCCCCCAAGCTGAGGATCCAGGGTGATCCAGGGCCGCCGCTGCCCGCTTCCCTCCAGGGATCAACTCCCGAGTCTCCGGCTGGCTCGTGCGAGCTGCGGTGGCTACCCAGTGCACGACCCGCTCCCGAGGCTCGGAAGAGGGAACCCCGGCTCCCTGGGCACCCCAATCCCGAGGAACTACAAACCCGGATTCCGCGCCTCCGCCCCCTCCCCGGGCAACTTTGTCAACTTTTCTCCGCGGGCCTCAGCCAGGCTGCAACTTGGCGGCGACCGCCCGCCACTTCCCCCGGCTCCCCGCCCGCAGGGAACCGGGGGGCGACCCACTAGCCCCTCGCCCCCAGCGGCCCCCGCGCAACCTACCTTGGAGCTGCTGCCCGCGCCCGCCGCCACCTGCTCGCGACCGCGCACCTGCCCAGGCTGCCGCGCTGCCCGCAGACAGCGCAGCCTAGCCTGCTGGGGGCGGGGCCTCGGGCGGGGAAGCGCCCCCGTCGCCAAGGGAACCGCGGCAGGCGGCGCCTGCGCGCAGGGCCCCGGGGCGGAGCGCTGCTGGCCAGAATCCCACTTCTAGATCGATCCCGTGGAGGATCAAAGGTCGTTAGATCTCCGGGACACACGCCCACGTCACCCCAATCAAGCGCGGCCGACGTCGAACTGCGCACCCACCGACCTGGCTCAGGGTCAGACACCGACCGATGGCCGCGCCGGCATCCCGGAGAACCTCGTTGAGCCCAAGAATTAAGCAGGAACAGAGTAGGGAGTGCTCCAGGGGACCCCTCCTGTTGGTGACGCCGTGTGGGGTCTCCACGGGGCGCGGGCACCCCCTCCTGGCAATCCAGGGAACAGCAGCCGAAACCTCTGGAGCGGGGGAGAGGGGAGAGGGCAGGGTGAGAGCGAGGAGAAATGGTTTGGACGCGTACAAAGAAAAGTCACTGGAAGAGAAAATGCCTATTTTGCCAAACTTAACCAATTACGCGATCTTTATCAAGACTAAGTGCTGACTGGGGAGCACACATGAGTTTGCTATCTCAGGCGTTGGTGTTTGCTGCTAACTGCGGAAGAAAGACCTGGCTTCCATACAGGTTACAGCCAAGAGAATTCTGGAGTATTTCTATTCTGCAACAAGTCGGCGTCTTAATGGACTGGAGTGGACTCCATGGCAAAGTCCAGGATCCTTGGACATCGCTGGGAGGTGCCTGATGAGTCAGACTTCAGTCCATGACAGAGGTGAGGTTCGATGTTTTTTTTTGTAAGAGACTTGCAAAACTGTCTTGTGAGGGCTAAACTGGACCTGAGCCAGGGCAAGGTCTTTTCAATGGCCTCATATGCATGTGAAAGGTAGACAATGAATGAGGAAGATCAAAGAAGAATTGATGCATTTGAATCACTGTGTTGGTGAAGACTATTGAAGATAGCTCAGACTGCCCAAAGAACAAATAAATCTGCCATATAAGAAGTACAGCCGCTGCGGCCCACTGGGACGGAGGTTCCATTCCAGCAGTGGGGCTGGGCCTCCTACTCCCACCACCGGAGAGCAGTGATGCCCCCCCCCCAAAAAAAAAAAGTACAGTCAAACAGAAGCAGCAGTGGGCAAATGAAAAAACAACTTTGTCTACACAATGCAGCGATCCTACAGGAATATGGAGGTCTCTGCCTGCCTTAGGACAGCTGGCTAAGGCTTGATTATTTGCTTCCATACAGCCATAAAAAAAATTTTTTTTAAAGTACAGCCAATGGAGGAACAGTCTGGGGGAGAAATCAATGGGACTGATGGTTCCAGGGGGCCGTGGGAGAGGGGGAGGTGGGGGAAAGGAAGTGGTGTTGACCAACGCAGGGATAAGGGAACAAGTGATTCAAAATCAGTGGCAAGGAGAGTGTAAGAGGCGTGACAGGGACCGATCAAGAATAATGTAACTGAGAGACATTACTGAAAGTCAAATGAAAGCTCAGCATGATAGTGGGGCAATAGGGAAGTAAAAGGAAAGAACTAGAAGAAAAAGGGCATTTACAGAGGTCTAAAAACAGGCATGTACATAGGTAAATTTATTTATATGTGATGATGGGAAAATAGATCTATGTGCATATACTTAGAGAGTTAGTATAAAGCAGCAGATGGACATTGGGCCTCCACTGAAGTACTTCTTCCATGCAAGAACACTTTGTTCTGTTAAATTGCCATCCCATGATGCTCACCCTCCCTGCACGATTGCTGAAGACAAATGTGTGCATAAGCAAAAGTGGTGAAGAAAGCTGATGGTGCCCGGCTATCAAAAGAAAAAGCATCTGGGGTTTTAATTACTTGAAAGTAAATAAGCAGCCATCTAGCTCAGAAGCAACAAAGCCTACATGGAAAAAAGTACCCCAGCCAGTGTGACCAGAAGGTGTCAGAGGAATCAGTTATCAGGCATCAAAGAACAAAAAAATCATATCCTTGTGTGCCCACCTTCCTGATAGATTGCTGAAGACAACTGTGTGCATAAGCAAATATGGTGAAGAAAGCTGATGATGTCCAGCATCTGGGGTCTTAAAGGCTTGAAGGTAAACAAGTGGTCATCTAGCTCAGAAGTAACAAAGCCCACATGGAAAAAGGACACCAGCCTGTGTGACTACGAGGTGTCGAAGATTTAAGGTATCGGGCATCAAAGAAGTAAAAATGATATCATTATAAATGAGGAGACATACAGATTGGGGACCCAAAGACCATCTGTAGGTAACACGACATCCTTACAGTAGGGTTGCAGGAAGGAGACGAGCCAGTCAGGGTATCGTGCAGTAACAGTGAAATACACAACTTTCCTCTAGTTCTTAAATACTTCCTCCCCCCACTATCATGATCCTAATTCTACCTTACAAATCTGGCTAGACCAGAGGATGTACAGACAAGGACAGAAAACATGGGGAATTCGGAACAGATGATCCTTTGGGACCAGTGGTGAGAGTGGCAACATCGGGAGAGTGGAGGGAAGGTGGAGTAGAAAGAGGGAACTGGGGCTGAGCCCTGATGACATAGTGGCTGTGCGCGGAACTGCGGCCCACTGGGATGGAGGTTCAATTCCAGCTCCCAGGAGCAGAGGTTGGGCCTCCTACTCCCACCACTAGAGGGCAGTGATGCCTAAAAAAAAAAAGGAAAGAGGGAACTGATTATAAGGATCTACATATAACCTCCTCCCTGGGTTATGGACAGCAGAGAAGTGGTTGAAGGGAGACATCGGACAGTGTACGATATGACAATAATAATTTATAAATTATCAAGGATTCACGAGGGAGGTGAGGGGGGTGGGAGGGGAAAGAATGAGGAGCTAATACCAAGGGCTTAAGTAGAAAGAAAATGTTTTGAGGACGATGATGGCAACAAGTGTACAAATGTGCTTTGCATACAATGGATGGATGCATGGATTGTAATAAGAGTTGTATGAGCCCCCAATAAAATGATTTGACACACACACAAGTACAGCCAGAATGCTCTTTAGAAGAGAGGATGGTGAAATTTGGTCTCCCCTCCCACTTTGAATGTTACATCAGGCTTGCTACAGTAAAACCCCAAGTCAAACCCTTTCTATCAAGTCAGTGCTGACTCACAGTGACTTCTCTGGAACTCTTGGTGGGAGTAGAAAGTTCAGTCTTTCGCCCTCAAAGTTACTGGTGGTTTCAAACTGCCAAACATGCAGAGAGCAGCCCAGTAACCCCTATACCTCCAAAAAAATCGAACTCAGTGCCATCAAATGGATTCTGACCCAGAGCAGCCCTACGTAGAGTTTCTGGGGCTATCAATCTTTACTGTAGCAGGCAGTCTCGACATCTCCTTCAGAGTGGCTGGCGGGGTTGAACCACTGACCTCGCAGTTAGTCACCCAACACCCCACTGCACCCCTAGAGCTCCTTTGGTATAGAGGGTCCACAAAAAAGTGGAAGATTCTAAGAGGGTTGGATTGAAGCCGTGGCGGCAACCAAGGACTCCAATCTTGAAGATGGCTCAGAATCCGGCTACGTTTCCTTCTGGTATACGTAAGTGTCCTGGTGGCCTAGTGGTTACCAGTTCGGCTGCAATCTACAAGGTCAGCAGTTCAAAACCAGCAGCTGCTCCAAGGGAGAAAGACGGAGCTTTCAGCTCCATGAAGATGGATAGTCTCCCAAATTCACAGGGGCGGTTCTAACTTGTCCTCCAGAGTCGGGATTAGGCAGGGGAACCCACAAGAACATGAGCTCAATAAATACTTGGCTGAAAGCATGAATGATCGGCTAGGAACTTGTGGGTCTTCTTGGTCAATTTCAATTAACCGGACCCTTGAGTCCAAGAGTCTGTTTCACAGCATCCCCAGAGAAACTTGGTACCTCCTGCCTAGCCCAGAACACTGGAAAGGACATGACAGTTCCTGACACCACCCCCAGCTCTGCAGAAACCCCACACCCAGACCTGCTGCTGCAAACCCGACTTCTCCCAGACCCAGAGAAGCTCAGCCCACGCCTGGCTCTTCTGCCCTCGACAAAGGGCAAACTACAATTCCCAGACTCTTTCTGTCCTGTGGAGGCTGGACTTCCTAGTTCAGCCCCGCCTTGGCTGCCCCCCAGCCCAACCTCCCTCCCCACCCCCACTCCCCGCCTCCCCCACTCTGTCCCTTCCCACCCCCATCCCCCGCCCCTGGCCCTGCATCCCTATAACACCTCGCCCAGGTGTGAGGCTGCCAGTCTGAGACTCAGCCTGGAGATGATATCCTCAAGGTGTCAGGTTGTATATTGTTTCCGCAGCCAACACCTCCCCCCACAGCCCAGGTTCAGCTTGTCTCTTCCTGCACATCACACTTTCAAACCCACCTGCTGCTCTGCTGGAGAGAGACATGGCTGACTGCATAGGTAAAGATTTCCAGCAGAAGAAACTCTGAGGAGTTGCTCTTCTGGTGTCTGAGTTAGAGTCCACTCGAGGGCGGTGGGTTTGGGTTTGGAGTACAATGGGCAGTTACACACTTTCCAGAAAAGACCGGGGACTTTCCAGAAAGATGTCTGTCCTGAGTGGGTTACCTGTTTTCCGATACAAGCAGCTACGTTTGGTTGAACTTTCTGGAAATAAACAAAACTCACAGCCATAGAGTTGATTCCCGCTCCTAGCCAGACTATAGGACTGCAAAAAACGCCCCTTGTGGCTTTCCCAGGCTGTAAATCTCGGCTGCAGTAGAAAAACTCCTCTCTCTCCCATACAGCAGCAGGTAGTGTGAACTGCAGACCACATGATTAGCCGCCCAGTGTGAAACGCACTGTGCCACCAGGGCTCGGGGATACCTCAAATCCATGGCATCCAGATAATTCCCACTCCAACTCTTCACGATCCTTGACAGGGGTTTTGAGGCAGCAGATAATCTTACCTTTCTCCACCTCAGACCAGCTGCTGGGTTTGAATCACCAACCTTGCAGTTAGGAACTCAGCCCCTAACCCACTGTGCCAGTGTCAGAGTCCCCCTCCTGCCCCCTTGAAAGCATGGATGACATGGAAGTGTGTAACTGCCTTCTTATTTCTGCCTCACTTTCCAACTACTCCTTGGAACCAACATCAGACATGAAATAGCATTGACATTCAATAAATATTCCTGGAACTCAGTGCTGAATGGATGTTTTTGCATGACATAATCCAAAACATGGTTCCCTGGGAGGATAAGAACAAAAGCTATCCCTTATTGAGCCAAATATTATGCCTGGACTCATCACCGTGATGAGCTAATAAGAAAGGGGGCTGTATTATAGCCTCATTTTTTACAGAGATCTGAAGCTCGGAGAGGTTAAGTAAATCACCCAAAGTCACACAGCTAGTTGCTCAGCTGTTGGGAAACAGCTGGAGGCAGGTCTTTATTGACTGCTAATGCTTTATTGTGGTAATTCCCAGACTGGGAAAGGGAAGGAAAGGGAACTGTGAGGAAAGCAAATACAAGAGCTGCCCTACTGGACTGGCCACCACTTCTCCAGAAAAGAACACTGGGAGCCATGGAAACCTGAGGCAAAGTTGAAAGTCAAGGACTTTATCTGCTGGCCTCTTCCATCTGCCATTAGTCACCATTCAGTCCAAATGCTCCTGAAGTCAGACTGCACGACCTGAACCTCCAGGCAGCCATGAGGAAGCCAGGTGTATGACCAGAGCATCACCTGTGTCTGGAAGTAGACCTACCAGGGCCTGCCCAAAAGGTCTGGGTCTAATCAACTTAGGCAAAGCTGAGGGTGTTGGGAAATAAACCACTAGGTGGATCATGTCCTTGTAGGATGAAATGGTCAAGTGGCCACAGACCCAGACCAGTCATGAACCCAGGCCACCTGGGAGAAGAGGCAGATGGAGGCTGCATCAGATGGTGGCCTGGGAAGGATAAAAGCAAGCCCATCATTGAAGTTATATGAAGCAAACTAAGATCAGTTAGAAAGCACCAGGACAGGGGCTGAGTCCCGGTGGCGTAAGCGGTTGAGTGCAGGACTGCAGCCCGTGGGCTTGGCGGTTCACATCCAACAGCGGCTCTCAGGAGAAGCGCTCGGTAGCTCCCACAACCACCAAAGGGCAGTGATGCCAAAAAAAAAAAGAAAGAAAGAAAACACCAGGACTGAGATTTGGATCCAGTTTGCACTAACGTCAAATCCTTTCAACAAACCCTGATTGGAAGGCCAAACGCATCCAGAAACAAATGAGGAATCTCAGTCCAAGTGTTTTCTCATGTCCCAGTGAAATGTGTAAATCTATACTAGCATTACCAACCAGGAAAGGAGGCCGCACACATGGTCACACCCCCATACCTGGTGTTGGGTTGTAGTTTAACTAATCCTGCTCATGCTTTCTCATCCCCCCAAACACCAACCCTTCCTGCTAATCCAATCTGAGGCTGAGTTTTCCCCACCCACCCAAGAGCCTGGAGGAAAAAGCTGTTGACTTCAGCAGAAGCCCCTTTCGCATATACACATACCCACAGGGGAAGGTCTCCTCCAAAGAAAGGCAGACTTTCTGGAGGTCGCAGGATCCTGTCTGATGACGGAGTCTGCCACGGAGGAGGCCATCCCATCTGAAGAGGCAGTGTGGGAAGTCTGGTGGGAAGATTGGTCAGAGAGGATGAAGAGAATGGAAGGAAATTGGGGTACCTTGAAGCTTTGTGCAGGGCTCATAGGGATCCCCAAGGGCTCATGAACCCTGGAAATGATAGCAAACGTGTGTGTGTGTATGTGTGTGTGTGTGTGCGTGCGTGCGCGTGTGTGTGTGTGTGTGTGTGTGTGTTTGAGCCCTCGTTGTTGCTAGTAGAGCATCTGTAGTTTTTAACCACATTCTTCGAGCAAGCCATCATCTCACAAAGTTTGAGTCCCGCTGGTCTAGGATGTGGCCTTCCTTATCCATAGAGGTGGGAAAACTGAGGTTCAGAGCCCTTCCATGACGTCTCCCAGAACCCACGGCCAACTTATAGCAGAGCCTGAATTCAAAGCCTTACTTGGCTGTACTGGTGAGTGAGTTAGACAAAGAGACCTGAATAAAAGCCCTACCTAGTTCCAACTTGCCTAAATGGTGCTTCCTCCAGGAAGCCTTCCAGATACTTCTGTTTGGACCAGGTGCCCCTCTTCTGCGACCCACCTCTGCTAGCATTACCCCTGGTGCATGCAGGGCATTGTTTACAGACTTGTTGATCAATGGGTTGGCACAACACACACTTCAACCTTCACTTGTCCAACAGCACACTCGATATCTCTCTCTTCTCCTCCCAGCCCAGCTCACCTGCTCCTCTTGTAGCTTTCCCATCTCAGGTAACAGCCGCTCCCTGCTCCCAGGTGCCCTGCTTGAAATCCCTGGAGGCATCTTCAAGGACTAGCTTTCTCCTCTACGCCAAGTCTGACCTATCAACACATGCAGCCAATTTGACCTTCCAAAGAGATCCAAATCCTCTACTTCTTCCTGTCCCTTCACTTACAGCTAGCCCTGAGTCTGAGCTGCTGCTGTCACTCACTGAACGGCTGCTTGAGCCAGCACCCAGTGCCATCTTGCAAAAAACCTGAGACAGATCACCTCACTCCCTGCTCCTGACCAGCTACAGAGGCCCCATCCCCAACTCAGACATGAAAAGCCGAACATACAAGGTTGCCTGTACAAGTGAGTGTTCTCTGACTTCCTTATTCTTCTGCAATCAACAATCTCCTTGTGTCTCCAAGCACATGCCAAACTCAGGACCTTCATACCTGCTTCCTCCTCTATCTAGAGTATTCCTCCCTGGCCCATCCAAAGTGTCCTCTCCTTCCCCAACCTCAGGTGTTCATTTCAAGCACCACAATCTCATGAGCACCTTCTCACCACATCCCCACAGCGCTTGCTGTCCGTGACTCTGGTTCATGCTTCTCTGTGGTATGTCGTAACTGCCACCATATCCTCTCTCACTCTCTTTCTGAGTATAAAGAGCAGGGTCTTCATCTGTCTTTCTCACTGCCAACCCCCCAGCACCTAGAACAGTTCCTGGCAAATGTTTTCAATATGTTTTTACAGTATATCTAATAAAAATGTAAAATTTATTTTAATTGAAATGTGTCTCCTGGATGGATGAATGGATGGATAGATGGATGGAGGATGGTCCATAGTGTTATATCTGGTATGTCTTTTCTGGCTCGCCCACTCCTTGAGAACTGGGATGATGTTCTGTCCATATTCTTTGCCGGCACCATCGTTCATATGCATGAAGTCTTATTTTACTTACAAATAGGTTTTATTTAAAATAAATAAATATGCTGCACCTGGGGAGCGTTGTGTTGGATACCGTTTTATAACACATCTAATGTAAGATGTTTTTTTAAAAGGATATTTTCCCTCAGCAGCTTTCCAGGAGCAAGGCTGGGCTTCCGACTCCCATGAGGGCAGTGATGCCCAAAAAGTAAAATAAAATAAAAAGAACATTTTCCCAAGTAACCATTTCTTTTTGTTCTGATTAAAACTGCCTTTGTAGTAATAAGAAATCAATTTTTAAACCATTTTTCATTGTGAAGGTGGCACGCCGAGCCAGAGCAGAACTTCTGAATCTCTGTCCAGCTTCCTCTTGGCGGACTCTAGCAAACCGCAGCCTGGCCGGATGTAGTTTCAGGTTATAATGCCTCATTTAGGTTTCTGGGCACCTGGGCAGTTGGTGTGATTTTCCCTAGTGACATTGAATGCATTATCTGGAGAACAAAACCCCTTTCAAGTTCGGGGTTGCCCAGTGAGTTACTGGGACAGCCCAAGAGAGGAGAAGCCTAGTGCTCTGGCTGGAATTACACCCTGAGCACCAGCCAAGTCTACTGATTTGGGTGCAGGGGCGGGGAAAAAGATGGTCCTCTTTCATCCTGGAATCCACAACTCATTGGCTGTCTAGCAGCCAGAAGCTGCCTAAGCCTAGATGCTAAAAGTATACGCCATCTTACCCTCACCTCCTGGCCCAAGCCTGTGCCTCCCCGCCCACCTCCCCTCTGCACGCTCTAGAAACACACTGACTTGTAGCTTACTTCTCTTGACTTTCCCAGCAGTGATATCTCATTCCCCAGAAGGAGAGGTCACATCTCCAAGGTCCCCAGCCAAGGGAGGAAGGGTCTTTTCACACCACCCCCTCCCAGTGACAGAAGATAATCCCACCTGCCCTGTGGAATTTATCATCTTCATTTCTGGATGGAAACACAGAGGCCCAGGGAGGCAGGCGACTGGCCCACACAGTTGGAAAGTGAAACAGGGGTGGGTCCTTCTGGCTCGGGATTCCTGCAATGTTAACATTGCGGACTGAGGCTTAGAGCGGTCTCACCCACTCTCAGCATTGCACTCAGACTTGATGTTAAATCAGCGTGTCTTATGAAAGAAAAAGTAATTCTACAGGAATGGCCTGTGTACCCCTTGGTCACAAAAGTAAAAGGAACAAGCCCACAAAAACGAACACAACAAAAATCAAACATTGGCAATTGTTCATTGGACTCAGTTACCAGCCTGTCTGCCCTCCTACCCATCTACATTAGCTTTTCCAAAAGGGGAAGTCTGGTAGTTGCTGGGAAAGGTCTTTTAGACCTCTTGGCTTCAAGGGAGCTTTCCTCCTCTGTGATGTTGAGCAAAGGATTGAAGGAGAGGGGGGAAAATCACTCCTATATTTTTGTCATTTAGTTATGCGTAAAGCATAACATTTTTTTAAAACAATTTTTTAAAGACAGAAAATTGCACAAGGAAAATATTTACTGATTGGAAGAAGTAAAGAGAATGGCAAAGAAACACTCTGTGTGTGTGTGTGTGTGTGTGTGTGTTCACTCACTCACTGTCATCCAGTCCATTCCGACTGAGAGGGACACTTGAGGACAGAGCAGAACTGGTGCTGTGGGTTTTCAAGGCTGTAATTCTGTAGAAGAGTAGAAAGCCCTCAGCCTTCAGAAAGTCTTTCAACCAGTGTGTGAATGAGGTTGCAATGCGCGGGGGCGTGCGAACAGTGCCCTCTCTGGGCTGAAGCAGGTCTTTGGACAGTGTGAGGTTTGATGGGCCAAGAGGATGAAAGAAAGAATGCACTAAAGAAAGGATACAGCCTAAGGGGGATCCTGTGTGAACTTATGGTCTTGTAATGCTACCAGAGAGTAGGAATCGGGGTGGGGGAGAGGGGAGGGGAGGGCGTTGTCCAGGTGTGTCAAGTACTGGCACTTGTAGGATTGGGTGGGGAAGGGTTGCCCTTCCAAAATTTGGTGGGACACAATTCCCCTATCCCCACTTATCATTCTCCAACTGTCATGTGAAAGACACAGGTTTGTGTCTCGTCAAAGGACCCCATGCACAGCCATCACCTCTCTGTCCCAGGATGGTTGTGTATTGTTAAGATCCTGTTTGGCACTCAGTGGAGCTCCCAGGCTATGTCTAGGCAGAAGGGCCTGGCGATCTCTTTCCAAATCTCAGTGAGTGAAGGCCTTATGGATCCCACCAGTCTGATCCCCTGTCCATCGTGAGGATAGGCACACAACTGGGTAGTATTTCATTCCATTGTGCACACCAAGTGGGTACTGACTTGGCATTGCAGCCCCTGTCTGAGGCGTCAGACTCGTCCATGCTGATGACCTGGGGTCTAGTAGCGAGGGGTGTCTCCTCCAGCCCCCATAGTCTCCACCACTAATCTTGCCTATTGATTACTGGGTGACAGACACACCCTGATGGTGAGCAGTGTGTGGGCAGCTCTGGGACTGTCCCTGACCAGCATCTCAGCCCTCAGCCTGGTCTCCCCTGCCTGGCTTCAGTCTCCCCTCTCCCCCTTCTCCTTTGGCCTCCTTACCTACTGCTCCTGGACACAGAGTAACAGCTGGAGCCAGAGCTGGGAAATCATTGCATCCCTGAATAATATTCCTGACAATACCTGGAAGGTTAGATCGGGGGTTCATCAGGCCACAGGGTCCTGAGGAGATGGGCAAACCCTCACAGGGCAGAGTGGGACCCTAGGATCCTTTCCTCAGGGATTCTGTGCCTATGCATTCACCATCTACCTCCCCTTCAGTTCCTCTCTTCAAAGCATGGAGATTCTTTTAGAAAGACAAGGACTTTTATTTTCATAAAGAGTTACAGGCTTAGAAACCCACAGAGGCAGTTCTACCTTCTCACACTATAAGGTGGTCTGAGTCAGAATTGACTCAATGGCAGTCAAAACGAGGAACTTTTCATTTTTATTGTGTTTCAGGTGAGTGTTTACAAAGTCAATTGACTTTCTGGCCAACAATCCTGTATCAGGTTGGGTTCTCTAGAGAAGCAAAACCAGTGACACTCATGTATTTGCATATCTAAAGAGAGAGAGAGATCAAGAAATGACTTATCCAGCTGTAGAAACAGGTAAGTTCAGTCCAGTTCACGTCAGGCTTCTCCTCCCTTGTGAAAGCTGATGAACAGGAGGCAGGAAGGTGAGGCTGAGACAGTGGGGCGGTGCGTGGGGAGTAGGGAGTGGGGCAGGCAGACACAAGCTGGTGGATGCAGAGGTCCAAAATCAGTGGAATAAAAATCCACCAGCGGCACTCTGCTGCTGCTCCTGGGCTTGGTAGGCGGCACTCCAGGAGATCAAGGAACCAGACACAAGACCCAGCTCAGGCAGAAGACAAGAGATCAAGAAGGACTCCGCTCTACAAGGTCTCTCTCTCTCACGCAAAAAAGGTTTGTGGCACCAAGGCGTCATCAGGCTACAACTCAATGGATAGACGGGTCTCCACTCTTGGCCTTACTCAGTGACATAATCCCTAACCATCACAAATCCAGACGTATTCTGTTTCGTATTAAAAGAGAAGGGTTAATAAATAAATAGCTCCAACACCCTATGATTGCACCGTTAAACCCCAGTGCCATGGAATCAATCTGACTCCTCGTAACACTCTGTAGGGGGGGGGGGGGCTGAACCCCGGTGGTGTAGTGGTTGTGCGCGGCCCACTGGGACGGAGGTTCAATTCCAGCAGTGGGGCTGGGCCTCCTACGCCCACCACCAGAGAGCAGTGATGCCCCCCCAAAATAAGAAAAAGAAAAGAAAAGAAAGAAAAGGGAATCTGAGACTTTAAATCTTTTTTTTTTAATTTATTTTTTTAGGCATCACTGCCCTCAGGTGGTGGGAGTAGGAGGCCTAGCCTCTGCTCCTGGGAACTGGAATTGAACCTCCATCCCAGTGGGCCGCAGTCCCGTGCACAAGCACTACGCCACCAAGGCTCAGCCCGAGACTTTAAATCTTTATGGAAACAGGCAGGTTCTTCTTTCTTCTTTGGAACGATGGTGGCTTAAGCACCTAACCCACAGTATCACCAGGACTGCTTCTAGATGATGCAGTGATGTCTAAAGCATGCCGTAATTGAAAAGAAAAAGCATCCAGGAAATGGTTATTGATTTGTGGCCCTTGACCCTGTAACAGCACTCTTCCCACGCCCTCCCTGTGTTTTCCATTGCCATGTAGCCCCCTTCCCTCCCCTTTCCTGCCTCCTGAGCTTTTTCCCTGGACAAATCTGCTCTTGGGCTTTCCTAGGGTTGGTCGTTCTACGGAGTGCATACCTCACTGGTGTGACTGCTCCCTTGATGGGACTGTCCGTTGTTGGACGGAACGTTGAGCCACAATAAGTTCTGCTCCAAACAGGAATGATGACTAAGGATGATAGTCTCAGAGGTTCCACTAGTCTCTATCAGTCCTGTAAGCCTGACCTTTGGGTTACTTCTAAGTTTTGTTTCGTGCATTTCTCTCACTCCATCCAGGCCTGCTTCTGACGATTCCTTTCAGAGCTGTGAGCTGTGAAAGCCAGCACCTCTAGTGCTTCTGATCTCAGGGTTGTGGGGGCTGGATCCATGCATCCATTGGAAGAATTCTTTCCATGAATCTTTGATTCCCTCTGCTCTTCTCTGGTCACCGAGAGTCCAATAGTTGCACCACAGATAGCCTCTCACAAGATTCTAAGACCCAATTACGGCTCGCCAAAGCAGCATGTAGAGCAGCAGTCTGGTGGGTTATGTTGTGCCAATCGACAATGCTGTTCTCCAAGCCTGTGGCCCCAGGCCTGCCCAATGACCTGTTCCCTGAACTAGTTGAGGAAACTTGATTATGTTTAAGAAGTCTCTATTACTTGGCCTGGTATGTTCTACTATCTTCGCGGATGTATTTGAAACACATAAATACAATTATAGAAATATCTTCTTTCAAGTCAATGCATATCCATAGGTTTGGCCCCATGGGCATTCAGCTTGAGGGTCTAACTATGTATCCACTCACAGATGATTGTTATGCCTGGACTGTATTCGTGGTATTTACCTCTGTTGCATGTAGTAGGACTTAGCTCCCTTGGATTATAGATTTTAATATTTACCTTTGTTGCCTTTTACTCTTGTGCTCTTCCCAGTATTTCCCGTTGGCTTTGTCTTTTAATGTTGACCTCCCTCCTCTTACATCATGCCTTCCACATCACCAAATTACTAAGTCTACTCTCTAATGACTGACTTACCCTCCCATACCCTCCAATCTAGTAACCTTCAAAGACGATTTTTCTTGGTGTGCAAGTAAATCTTGGCTTGTTTCATTGACTAATTCCACTTAGTCTGATATCTTCTCATCGCTTTAAAGTGTTGATCAGCAAAGATGTAACTCGGAAGACTAACATGCCCCTGACCCAAGCCACGGCGTTTTCCATCACTTCCTATGTATGCCTGGAAGAGAGAAGGGGCATCGAGGCATGTGAATAGTGGTGCCGGTGAAGACTATGAAAAGGACTGTGGGTGTCAAAACAACAAGTCAACCCATCTTGATAGAAGTACAGCCACACTGAGCCTTCGATGTGAGGATGAGGAGACTTGGTTGTTGTCAGTAGAAGCAAGTCCCTGGAGGACATGATGCTTGGGAAAGTGGAAGAGCGGGGGGAAAAGAGGAAGGACAACTTAACAAGCTAGATCGATGCAGCAGCTGCCACAATGGGCTGGAAGGACAGAACTGATGTGAGGACAGTGGTGCGCTCTCTTACCCACAGGGTGGCCGTGAGTTGGCACCATCCCGAGGGCACCTCCCAATAACAAGAATGTCTTCTGGGTTGGTACGTGTTATTGGGTGTTTCACAGATGGGCTGTCACTCTTTAACGTTGTCATGTCGTCCATTGCGTACCAAGACTTGTTTCTCCATTCTTCCATTGATGGACTGAGGTTGGGCCCATCTTTCCGCGACTGTGGATAATGTTGAGCCATGATCCTGGGTGCGCATCGATGTCTTCATGCCAGGGTTCTTATTTCTTTAGGGTAGGTACTAAGGAGTGAGATGGCTGGGTCAAGTGGCATTTCTAATTCCATCTTTTGAAGAGGCACGATGTCATTTTCTACAGTGCTTGTGCCATTCTGCAATTCCAACAGCCATCTACGAGGGTTCCGGTCTCTTCGTATGCTTGCCAGCATTTGCTTTCTGTTTTGTTATTTTGAGGAACAGTCGTAGTTACATAATCGGATGTCAATTGGGGGCTTGAGAAGACTAAGGGTGATGGGGTGGAGCCTAGTATGTCAATCAGATCATTGCCAGCGAGGCCTCTGTGTGGTCATGGCTTTCTCCTGAGAATTCTGGGAAATCTGGGGTTTCTTCCTGGGAGACGGAAGACTTCTCTCTCCTCTCTCTCTCTCTCCTCACTCCCTGAGAGACATCCTTATGGAGAAGACACATGGAGCGACGCTGATGGAGCCAGACCTCTGAAGCCAGAGAAGCCAGGTGGAAAGCCCTGCCAGTGCTGCGATGCTTACAACACCACTGCATCAGTAAGACTTCCAATCCAATGGCCTGCGATCTTCCTGCAGTCGGCACCATTGAATGTGTTTAATGAGTCTGAAGAAGACTTTATAGACTGGTATGGGACATATGGGCTATAATATAGGACTTATAGACTTGATCTGGAGTGGGCTGGGGTGTTTTCTCAATATTCAAATATAAAACTCTTGTACACATATGGGTTTTTATGGATTCATTTCTCTAGTCTACCCAGACTAACAGAGGGACTTTGCTGTTAGTGCTGAAGTGAGATGATATTTTGATTTGTAGCTCTCTAATGGCTAGTGAGTGTGAGCATGTCTTCATGTTTGTTGGTTGCCTGAATATTTTTTTTTCTTTTTGTGGGCATCACTGCCTCTGGTGGTCATGGGCGCTATCCAGTGCCGCTCTGGATTTGAACCGCCAAGTTTGCGGGCTGCAGTTCTGCACTCAACCACTTACGCCACCGGGGCTCAGCCCCTGAATATCTTTTTGATGAAGTGTCTGTTCATATCTTCTGCCAATTAAAAAAATCATTTTACTGGGGACTCCTATAACTCAAAAAATCATTTTATTGGGGACTCCTATAACTCTAACCAAATCCATCCATCCATCCATTGTATGTCAAATACATTTGTACATTTGTTGCTCTCATCATTCTGAAAATATTTGCTTTCTACTTAAGCCCTTGGTATCAGTTCCTCATTTTTTACCCTTCCTTCCTGCCCCCTCCATCTCTCATGAACTTTTGATAGTTTATAATTTTGTCTTATCTTCCACAGTCCAATGTCTCCCTTCACCCACTTTCCTATTGTCTGTACCCCAGGGAGGAGGTTATATGTAGATGCCTATAATCAGTTCCCCCTTACTACCACACCTTCCCTCCACCCTCCAGTATGGCCACTCTTAGCACTAGTTTTGAAGAAATCATCTGTCCTGGATTCCCTGTGTTTCCAGTCCCTATCTGTACCAGGGCATATCCTCCGGTGTAGCTAAATTTGTAAGTTAGAGTTAGGATAATGATAGTGGGAGGGGGGAGAGGGAGGGGGAAAGGAAACACTTAAGAACTAGAGGAAAGCTGTATGTTTCGTCGGTGCTATACTGCACCTTGACTGGGTCTTCTTCTCAAGACCCTTCTGTAAGGGGATGTCCAGTTGCCTACAGATGGACTTTGGGTCTCCACTCCACATTCACAATGATGTGATTTTTTTGTTCTTTGATGCCCGATACCAGATCCTATCAAGCCTTTAAGATCCAGATGCTATATCTTTTGATAGCCAGGCACTATCAGTTTTCTTCGCCACATTTGCTTAGGTACCCGCTTTGTCTCTGGCGTGTAGGGAAGGTGAGCATCATAGAATGCCAGTTTAATAGGACAAAGTGTTTTTGCATTAAGGAAGTAATTGAGCGAAGCCCCATTGTCCATCTACTACCTTTATACTAAATCTATAAATATATGGACATCGTTATATGTAAATATATTTATATATATAGATGCCTGTATTTAGACCTCTATAAATGCCCTTTGCCTCCCAGTTCTTTCCTCTATTTCCTTTTACTTTCCTGTTGTCACATTATCATGCTCAGCCTTCATCTGGATTTCAGTAATTCCTCTCAGTTGCATTGTCCTTGATAAATCCCTACCAGGCCTCCTGCACCCTCCTTGCCACTGATTTTGGATCACTTATTCCCTTGTCTCAAGGTTGAAAACCGCTCTATTTCAAAAGGTGCCCTTGCCATTTAATTATTATGAAATTCATGATTGTGGTAATTATATACTCGGGTGTAAACTTGAGACTATTAAGGGGGAAAGGGTGGGGTTTAGCCAGGAAACAGCTTGATGACCTCATTTGGAAGTGCTAGGGAGAAAAAATAGATCCTCAGAGGCCTGAGCTCCTCTCTCGTCATCGTCTTCCTGCTGACAAAATGTATGGAGCTACACTGACGGAGCCAGAGCCCTGGAGCTGAAGGAGCCACGTGGAGACTCCCACCAGTGTGGAGATGTTTCCTTCCATCCACTGACCTGCGATGCTTCCTGCAGTCAGCGTCATTGCATGTGTTGTGTGAGTCGAAATGGGGAAATAATACTGAGGACCTCACTGTCTGTGTTGTCATTTTGCAACTTGACAGGAATTAAATAGGAGCCAGAAGAGATTCACGACTGTCAATGTCATCTCTGGACAGTAAGGATACAGTTTATAATTAGGGGTGGCTTTCTTCAGATGACAGGAAAAGTGCTTGTGGAATAAACAGCGCCAGACTCTGACTGCCAAAAATCAACAAAACCACTGTTAGGTGGCTATGGTAGAGAAAATGGCGATTTTGAGAAGTGTGTTTTCATGGACAAAGACGAGGTGTTTCCCCCCACCTACATTGCCCCAAAGCTCAAATGATGTGGTTGATATTTTTAACTCCTACAAGGAAACTTCCACTTAGGCATAGCTACATGCTCCCCCAACTGTCTTTCTTCTGTCCGTCATGCTGCTTTAGATAGTCTGTGGTCCACCATCATCTTTGGGTCTTCTCTCTTTATAGAAGGACAGGCACAGGCTGCTATCCATTGAGTAGGTAGACCACCAATTCATAGGTGGCCATCATAATAGCTGTGTTTGGAATCTGTCTCAGCAGGTGAGTTGTACCACAGTAACGAGACCATGCCCTTCTTCTTGAACAACCAAAGATCATGTCTGGAAAAACGCTCTGTATTTTGTTCCCTCTTCACGTAGTCTTGTTCTTACGACTTCATGAGGGTATGCTATAGTCCGCGTTTTTGAAGTGGCAGCAGCCAGCATCATTCCTACAAAGTCTGATGCTTCTTTCACAGATTCTTCATCATCTTCCATTGTTGAAGCAGTATTATATTCCAGTAGTTTTTGATTCATACCTTCATAAATAACACAATGAATAACAGTCTCTGATATGCCAGCATATGAACCAGACATGTCTCTGTAAAATCCTCTGAGTCCATACTTTACGAACACAGTCCAAAGCACCTATTCGTCTTTCCCCGTGGCTTCTTGCATCAAGCTGTAACTGTGTCTTTATAAGCCAAATGGAGTTGGTCACTGTGATTGCAGTAAAACAAGGTTTAAGTTAGTCCATATTTCTACAGGAAGCAACCTGTGGATGCGGGGCATGAGATGACACGATCTCACTCTTTTCTAAGGAGAAATGTACAGTGAGTGCCTTTAATGCGTCTGCATGGGACCATGCCATTTCAACCAGGCAGTTATGTATAACTGCAAAGATAAATGTCAATGTTCAAGACCAGTGCAAGGAAGCGCTCAGAAACATGTGACTGCCATTGCAGCTGAAATCATGTGTGCCTGGGTAGAGCCAGGATCACATACACCATTCAATTTTCCCTTGCAGTTTGAATAAGCAGCAAAGTATATTGCTCTGGAAGGAGCCACCCCACTAACTTGAGGCCCAATCCTCTAAATAAGAAACGAGGCCCTTCTTTCTCCAAAATCATCTTTAGGCAGTGGAGAGGTTCAGGAGAAACTACTTGTTTGACATTAGTGTCCAGTTGGACTCCAGAGATATAAAGTGTCAAAGAAGATGACTGCAGGTGTGGTTTCACAACTTCCAATGGACATGTCACAATAGCTTCCACTGTACCACCACATGCCCCAGAAAATGGATGTACCAGAGTGTCTCTCTGGCTTATTCTCTCTCCCGCATGCCCTCGGGGCTCGGAGACTGGACGTGGATCCGGCCGCTGGCCACTGTAGGCGGCTTTGGTGTGGGGCTAGAGACCCAGAGCTGCCCAGGGACGGCAAGGGGAGCTGGCGGAGACGCGGCTGCAGCAAGCCACCGTTGAAGTCCTCCAGCCGCGCCACCTCCACCTCCAACTGCGCGCTCACCCATCTACATTTCTTGACAGCTGCTTCCGTGACCTTTGATTGTGGATCCAAGTCAAGGGAGACCTTTGACAACTTTAGTCTTTTCTCCATTTATCAATCTCCTGAGAGGAGCAAAATAAAAGGAAACCCAACCCTAGAAGTGGGCACCATCACCACTCCCTATGTAACCCCAGACAAGCCACCCACGCTGGGCTTCCATTTTCTCGTCTGTAAAACGGAACTTGAAATGGCACCAACCTCAAAGGGTTGTGATCAGAACTCAGTTGAGATGCTCTATGTAAAGAATGCATTTAACTCAGCATCTGGCACGTGTTCCAGGAGCCCTGCCAGCACTCTCCGGTTAGCCTGGAGCTGCTCACAAAAGGTTGACCACTCAAACGCAGCAGCCACTCCTCGAGCTAAAAGGTGTGACAGCCAGCTTCTGGAAGACTGAAAGACTACACGGGGACTTTCGTTGCTATTTGTAGCCTTTTGTAAACTGTGTGCCCAGTAAACAACCTTTGGCTCACGCAGGCTGGTGTGTGCCTTCCATGTAGACTTAGCTGACACCTTGCTTAAATGGCTGCATGCTTTAAGACAAGCCTTGAAGACCCCCAAATGCTGTTCTTTCTGATAGCCTGGCCTGGTTCAAATGCCAGTAATTCCCCTGGAATGTGTATTGACCTGTTGCCCACTATGCATTTGTAACAGTTTTGCACAATCTCCCATGTCCTTTATATATTTATATTTTTTCCCCATGTCCCTTTTAAAGCCCTGCACCTCAATAAACACTTGGGCACCATTATACCTTCATGGGAATGGTGTCCCTAACCTAGATAACATGTGTTGTCCTTCTCTCATTTAAGAATTTAATAAATATTCTTTTACAAAATAAATAAAAGTACGGCTACTTACCTTCTCCCAACCCCTGCCTACAGGTCAGTTCTATTGTCCTACAGTGTCATAATGAGTTGAGACTCACTGGATGTCAGTGAGCATGGTATTACTATTATGGAATCCTTGGATGGTATAAAAGGTTGATGTTCTTACTTGTTAATCAAAAGGCAGGAGAGGGGCTGAGCCCTGGTGGCATAGTGGTTGTGCGCAGGACTGCGGCCCACTGGGACGGAGGTTCAATTTCAGCATTGGGGCTGGGCCTCCTGCTCCCACCACCGTAGAGCAGTGATGCCCACCCACCCCCAAAAAAAAGGCAGGAGGCTAAACGCCACCCAGCAGAGTCTTCTAAGAAAGGCTTGGCCAATTACTTTCAAAAAGACCAGTCGCTGACAATCTTATGACTCACAGTTGCACTCTGACATAAGTGGTGTGGCATGAGTCATGCAGTGACAGGTTAGTTGCATTTAGGGAAAGGACCTGGGGCACTTCTGCCTATACGGTTGTCACTCAAACAAGACCTGGGAAAATGAACTGTGCATATTGTCTTTCCATTTCCTTCCATCTTGGAGAATTTGAAAATAATTTGCTTATCCATCAAATATGAGACAGCTGCCAAAAATGTATGAGGAAAATCACACTGTGTTTGCTGTGGGGTGCATGCCACCTTCCAGCAGCGCCATGTGACAGAGGGGGACTGTTCCCAGGGTTTCTTCTTGGCCATCCTCTTTGCAGAGCAGGTCCCTAGGTCTTGCTTCCACAGTGCGGTTGAGTGGATTTGAACAACCAACCTCCTGATTGGCAGCTAAGGGTTGAATGAATCATCAGGTGCCTGTGGGCTCAGGGTTGGCCTGCTACCTTGCAATCTGCTCCTCGGGGGAAAGAGGAGACCACCTGCTCCCCTCACCATTGACAGCCTCGGAAACTCAAAGGCAGTGTGCTGCTTTGGGTCTGGTCATTAAACTGGAAAGAATACTCTGGGGCTAACGGGTGTAGCATAGTGGGTTATGGGTTGGGCTACTAACCACAGGGTCCGCAGTTTGAAACCACAGGGGAAAGACAAGCCTTTCTGCTCCTGTGAAGTCACAGTCTCGGAATCCCACCAGGCAGTTCTACCCTCTCCTTTCGAGTCGCTCAGTCAGAATCAATCTGACAAGGGTGGGTTTGGTTTCAGCTTGGTGAGAAAGGTGGAAATCCAGGCTGTTCTCTCCCATCATTTCAGTGTGTCTCTGCAGCCCTCTCCTACTCAGTTACTGGGGCCTCAGGTCTAGGAGAAGAGGGCTGCAGACATGGATATGATGGTCAGTCATTGTGAAGGAGGGAAATGACTTTTGCTGTTGCTGTTCCTCAGAATCTTGAGTTAAGCACTGAGCTGTTTTCAGCCATGACTTCTTTTTTGTTTTTGGGGAGGGGGGGAATCACTGCCTCTGGTGGTCATGGGCGCTACTCAGTGCTGCTCCTGAGAGCCGCTGCTGGATTTGAACCGCCAAGCCCACGGGCCGTAGTCCTGCACTCAACCACTTACGCCACCGGGGTTCAGCCCCAGACACGATTTCTTAAGGGAGGTTTGTTACACAGTATTTGTGGCATGAGCTGACTGATACAAGGGGTGAGACATTCAGCTGCTTTGAACTCATGGACATCTGTCAGATGGGTCTGGTCTCATTTGGGTAGGGGGGTCTCTGGGGGACTGAGGACATGATCCACAGAAGCAAATATTGCTTTTATTTCAACAGAAGACCACTACTCTAAACAACAAAGAAGAAAAAGAATCAGGAGTCACATCGTTCTCTCTGTGTATATATATATATATTTTTTTCATATAGAGACACAACTCTGCAATAAACATTTATAAGATACGTTGGCAACATTGAAAGGGACAGAAGGCCTCCTAGGAATGACATCCCCAGGACACACACACACACACACACACACACGCACACACACACGCGCACGCACACATACAGTGTACGCAGACGCAGAGCAGCACGGTACTCTGAAAATAAATTAGTTATTCCCGATCACAACCACAGGGGCTCTTAGGAACACCAAGTCAAGGGTGCTGAGAAGGGGTCTTGTGCTATATGTCCACCTTCAGGGAGAAAGGAGAGCGAGTTCCGCTAGGGACCAGATCCTGCGGCCATCCTGTCTTCGGCAGCGAGCAGTGGAATGGCCAAAGATGCGATTTATCTGGTGGGCCCTCTCCTGTGCTTTTCCTTTGCTTGGCAGTTTAGTGGAGGAGGGAGAGTGAGAGGAGGCGATTCTGATAGCAAGAAGCCTGCTCGCTCCTCTTCGGGCTTCACCAGGGTGGGATAAGCAGCAGGACAGAGAAAGGCAACCAGAGCTTCAGATCTCCCTCTCAGGCCCCTTGTGATGCAGGAGAGTCTAAGCCTCTTCTGTACTGCCCCCGAGGCCCGCTCATGCCGAGGTCAGGGGTTCGGGTACAGCTGAAGGTACTCACGGTCCCCAAGCAAAGAGACCTTCACCCAGACACAAGGGCAGAGATATGCCCCTCCCTCCTGGTTGGCCCATGTGCTTTGTTCATTTTCTCCCTGGTCCAAATGATTAGCAAGCTCAGCTGCTAATGCAAGTTGGTGGTTTGATTCCACCCAGAAAAGCTCTGTGAGCGCCTTTCAAAAATATCAGCCTCCAGGGAGGAGGGGTAGTGGGGGTTTGAGCCCATGCTAAGACGCATCAGAAGAAGGGTCTGGCCATTCTACTTCCCAAAATTCCATCACAGGAAACCCGCTGGTGGCCGAGCAGAGGTGGCCTGAGTCAAGATCAACGACAGGTATTAACGAACGCCTGGGCTCCCCTTCTTCAAAATCACAGCTGCCATTCTTGGACTTCCCAGTCAGTGGCAGGTTTCCTACTCAGTGCTTTCTTCCCCGCCTCCCCAGTGGTCCCCCAGTTCATGGTGGGCTCTGGAGACAAGTGCTGACCAGAGGAATCGGAGGAGAGGATTTACTAGCTAACCTCTTGTCTGTTTGGGGATTGCTGACCCTGTGTGTGAAGATGTGGAGGGGGCTGAGCTGAGACCTAGCCATGACCCTGGCCCCAACCAGAGATATCAGTAGATGCTTTCCAAGAAAAAAGCACACCACCCTGTGTCCCATCTCACCTCAGCCTTCTTGGTCCTGAGTTAGCAGGGCACTGAGAAAACACCCTGCTCCCCTGAACAAATGGCTTTCACAATACACCCCCACAAAGCCTCTGGGTCTGTGGAAGGAGAGACACAGAGGTGGAGGTGGTGGGGAGAAGGCATAGGCAGGGCCTGCAGGAACTTGGACTATCTCACGCCTCTAGAAGTGTCTTAAGCTCAACCAATTTTTCTTCAAAAGAAGGCAAACAGTATCTCCTGGTCCCCCCGCAGGCAGAGGAGACAAAATGAGATATACAGAAATGGGATTCAGGACCCCAAGAAAGACACGGGAGGGGCTCCCTGTGGGGTTGGACATGGGACACTGTGTGACTCAAGAACACAGAAAGTGGGAGAGGAAAGACATTGGGAGCCTCTCCTCTGAGCCAGTGATTTTCAACTCAGGGTGATCGTAGCCCCAGGGACTGTGTGGAAATGTCTAGAGACAGGTTTTATAATCATGGCAGTGGTATGGGTGTTCCTGCCACCCAACATCCCACAATTACCTAGGGACCGTCCCCTGCCACAAAGAATGATCCTGTCCTAACCTCAGGAAGGTACTGGGGGTAGAGTGTCCATCAAGCCTCCAAAACATTCTAGCCAGCCATGTTCTGGAACATTCTCAAAAAACATTCTGGAACATTCTCCCAAACATTCCTGGAACATTCTAGCACACATCCCAGAGCATTCTAGCAACATTCTAGAATATTCTCAAAAATGTTCTCAAGAACATCTCAGAAGGCCCTGCATATAGAAGCAATGTACGCTCCTAGATTTCTCCTACAGCCATTTTCCAAAATGACCCTAGCTCCTCAAGGCGCCTCTGATTGATCATCCTGAACAGTGGAAGGGAGAAGAAAGGGAGGCGTCTCTGGAGATCAGAAAGAAGCTGCCTTCCTCCCCCACCACCAATCTTCAACTCCTCCCAGGGAAAGGTCCCAGGTCAGGCGATCTTTGGTCAAACAGGAGAATATAAGGCTGAACTGAAGGGACAAACACAAGTCTCCCCTCCCACCTGCCCAGAGACCAAAGTCAGGGAAGCTTCTCGTATCCCTCAAGTCCATGGCGACCAGCAAGATGCCAGGGCCTTTGGCCTCCGGATGGCGTGAGACCAAGCAGGGTGTAGGTGGGTGGACACAGGATGGAGCCTGCCAGGCACGGCGTCCTTTACTTGTTCTCAATCAGAGTCTGCACCTTGTACACCAGGTCTCGGGCCAGCTTCAGAACTTGTTTGGTGTTGTGCCGTTCAGCCATTTCTGGGAGAGAAAAGAAAAGCAAAAGAAAGTAAAGTCCCACAAGCCTCCTTTCGTTGTCACCCTGAAGGGGCGACTAAGAGATCTCCATCGCAGAGTCCTTCAGGGAGCCAACCCTGAGGGGAACACTGCTGCAGGTCTCGGTTTCCTCATCTGTAAAACAGGACCGTGACATTTTCTACCTCACTGGGTGACTGAGTACAACAGAATGCTGTGGGCACCTGGCACAGATGTCTGGAAAATACTTGTCCCCCCCCCCCACACACACACACCCTTTCTCTTGCAGAAAGAATGACTGGCCATCTTTTAAAGAGACAACGGTTGGCATGTCCTAGGTGCTTAGAGAGAGGGAAAGAAGGAGGGAGTGGGGTGAAGGAGAAGGAAGTTGGGGAGGGGAAGTAAAAATGATGCTGACATCAAGAGCCAAACAGAATGAGCCCACGGCTTAGGGTGCGTTATCGTAAATGTCACCATTTAGTATGAGGAAGTTTAGAAGAAGAGGGAAGAGGCACTCTAAGAATAGTGTGCAATTCCCCCCCCCCCCACATACATGCTTAGAAAGGCTGAGTTCACAGTGCAGCCTGAACCCCCAACTCAAGAAACCCTGTAGTTATGCTCCCTGCTTCAGGCCGGTGCAGTGGGCAGGCTTGAAATCTGTCCCTGGACCATCAGAAGCCTTGGCTTTTTTCCCCAAGGGTCCCTCTGACTTCACAGAGAGGAGGTGAATCCAACTCCACGGGAGTCCACGGCTGATTCCTGTAGGGCAGACATCAGAAGTACCTCCACCCTCCAACTTCCTTCACCCTATTATGACACCAATGATCCTACCTAGGGCACCTTTTAGTTCCCTGCTAGGCTTGATCATTCATTGCAGTGGCTACACAGAATTCACAGATAATCCAATGCTCAAGGTTAAGGAGTGTGTTAGTCCGGGTAGACTAGAGAAACAAATTCTTAAACAAGCATATGGATATAAAGGGAAAGGTTTATATACAAGAGGAATGGGACATTGAGAAGGCATCCCAGCCCAGTCCAATCCAAGGTCATAAGTCTGATATTAGCCCACATGTCCAATACCAATCTATAAAATCTCCTCCTGACTCACGAAGCATGTGCAATGACACCAGGACAGTGGGTGCAGAGTCTTGTGTATCCAGTGGCAGTAGAAGCATCCTGGCATTAGCAGGGGCCTCCCCATGGCTCCTCGTTTCCAGGGCTCAGGGTCCATCAGCAGTATCCATTGGCGGGAGAAGCATCTCAGCACTAGTAGGGGTCTCCCCGAGGCCTCCCAAGCATCTCCACACTGGCTGGAGCCTCCACGTGGCTTCTCTGGCCTCAAAGGTTTGGTCCTATCAGGGTAAGCTCATGTGGCTTCTCCTCTGGCTTCTCCAGTCTCCAGGAATCAATATCTATCATCATGCTTTCATCTCGTCTTGTCAGTAGTTCATGTCCAAGGAATTGGATCTATAGTCTCTCACTTCCAATGGAAAATATCGCGAGAGTTCCTAGAATTCTCAGAGAGAGACATGTCCACACAGATGTCTCATTGACTATCTCCAGACTGACAGGCTAGACTCCACCCCTACACTCTTAGTCAAATTGGCACCGGAGTACCTGACTGCCTCATGCAGCTTATTAGACAAGCTAACAGGTTACAAGTCAGTAGCATACATGTGAAGGATACAGTTCTTTTGCCCACTGTGCCTCTTCTGACTTGGGCCCACAGGCACATCTCTCTCTCTGGTCCTTCGTCCCTCAGCTGGGCCTCTGCTATGATCAGGCAAGTGTTACACACTTGTATCCTTTAGCACGGATACATGCCCAAAGGGCATACCACTCTGCGAGCCAGCTCCCGGCCAAATGCACTCAGCTCTACTTGTTCTGTGGACGAGGAAGCCTGCTGTTCTGCCTCCTGGTCTTGACGCTGCTGCCTCTGCAACTTCCTCTGCTTCTCTAAGCAGGGATCACAGATGTGCACCTCCTTCATATCCCACTTCCTTCTTGATGGCTGTGAGAGTTCCCCCTGCTGCTTCTGAGATGGCCCACTTTATACCCTGTGGATCGTAAAATGGGCCAATCCCCATGTGCAAATCACACACACCCTATTTGCATGCTCCCACCCAGTCGTTCAGTGGAGATTACACAATGTGGAGAGAAGAGGCACACCATGTAATTTCACCGTGCCACAGGCACTGAGACCCTAGCCCCTCAACTTTGTGCCAAGATACCCCAGAGGGCTGTGATGAACTCACAGGGCTTCTGAGATATTCACCCCTGCCCCCCTATCCAAGGATTTTTTTTTTTTTTTTTTTTAGCGTGAGGCAGAAGCCTTTACTGGTCTGACCAGCATGGAACCAATGGTGGGCTCATCCAGAGTGCCCCTGGCTCCTGCCTTCCCCAGAGGGAAGTCACCTCCCACCCCTGGGAAAGGGTTGTGTCCTGGGCAGGATCAGCAGGCAGAGGCAGGGTAGCAGCTGCAGGGTTGGGATTTGAAGGGACTTGGATAATGGAGACAATGTGGGGTGGTAAGGTTGTTCAGTATAGTGTCGATGGGGCGAGCAGCAGCTTTCCTTGCCTGGTGCCATGAAGGAGGGGCCGGGGGAGCATCTCCTTGGGCCTCCTACTGGGCCCTTCTTGCCATCGGCATCTCCCAGATGTTGTCCTCAGCTTCCTTGATGCTCTGCTCAAGGTAGGATTTTTTCTGTTCCAGTTCTTTAATTTTTTCTTCTGCAATTTTCTGTTTCTCTAGCTGCTGATTGTGAATAACCTCCTTGAACTGAAGAATAAACATTCTTCCTAAACCTTCATATATGTGTCTAATCTACCAAAGTCATAATGGCTGTATCTGTAAGGTGTGCATGCTTTTTCGTTCTGCTTAGTTGCTCAATCTGCATGTCTGCAAGCTTCACCTTCTGTTGGGTGTCAATAACTTTGGCTTGAAGCTCTGTAAAGGCCTTCGTCCACTCCAGGTCCACGGGGCCCTCCATCTTGGCTCGCTCTGTCCCAAGTGATATTTTTAATTGCTGAGGGAAACCCAATAGTTTGGTGCATGTGTAGGACACCAGAAAACGTGCTGATTTGAGTTTGCACCTGAGACAACATGACTTTTCCATCAGTAACAGCCTCTTGGGCCAAAGCTAGGATTTCAATGAGTGCTATGATTAAACACAAAAACAATTACAATGCAAAAACCCATCCTAACTGCCATTGGGTCAGTGCCAACCCAATAGTGACCCCACTGTGGAGTTCGGATTCTCTAGCTGTCTACAGGAGTTGAAATCCCACCTCTCTCGCAGAGCGGCTGGTGGTTTTGTTAGATAGAATAGTAGGAGAGAAAGCATTGACCACGCATTGTCCATTGCAGATGCTCAGAGGCTCGAGTGAAAAGCCAGGAAAGGGTGGTACCCTGCACATGCTCAGAGGTCCAGGCTTCCGGTGAGAGGGGCTGCACCTGGGGTGACTCACCTAGACCAGGTGAATTCAATTCAGTCAATGGAGTTGACAAGGGTGGTACCCTACACATGCTCAGAGGTCCAGGCTTCCGGTGAGAGGGGCTGCACCTGGGGTGACTCACCTAGACCAGGTGAATTCAATTCAGTCAATGGAGTTGACAAGGGCCGTCAACCATGGGACTCCAAAGGACTGAAAAGGCAGGAGCCTAGAACTGATCTCC
Organism: Nesogale talazaci; assembly: GCA_004026705.1. Taxonomy (NCBI): domain Eukaryota; kingdom Metazoa; phylum Chordata; class Mammalia; order Afrosoricida; family Tenrecidae; genus Nesogale; species Nesogale talazaci. The sequence continues at coordinate 21,944 of PVJH01006518.1, read as the reverse complement.
TGACCTCCAGCTTCCCAGTAGGCAGACAGCAGTGAGGGTGTGCCTGTGTCAACCTGAAACTTCTTCTAACTTTCATTTCGTTTGGATCACAAACCAAGCCTCGGCGTGAACGCTTTCTCACGTGGAGCCCAGCACCGAGGTCTCTATCTCTTCTGGAGACACGGAACAGTTTCTAACTGCTGACCTTCTGAATCACAGTCCAACTCATCACCACGGCACCATCAGAGCTCCTTCCGTTTACTGGGCTCCTTGGGGGCCACATTCCATGTGGTGTCTACCCTTGGTCATCATCATTGAATCCTTAGGACTGCCCTGTGAGGTCCGGAAACTGGAAGGCACTTGTCCAAGGCCACGGAGCTTCCAGGCAGCACAGCTGGGGTGACCTCTGTGTGGTTTCAAAATTGGTGGCTTTTTTCAGACGTCTTCGACTGCTTCTTATGCCAGATCTTCCTTTCTAGGTCAAGCTGCTGAAGCAGACAGGTTCTTCTCGTTTGGCAGGAGAGGAAGGGGGTGTTTGTGGAAAGGATGTCTACAGAGGGAAAGTGACATGACCGTACGTGGTCAGCAGCAGGGCCAGGCTGTGCCCCCGAGCCTGATCGTAATGCCCAGGCCCTCTCTTCCAGGTCCTCGAGGAAAGTGTGTTCTCAGAACGATCAGGTTTCAACTTAGCCATCTGGAAAAGGTCACAGGAAGTAACCGAATGGAAGGGACTACTGGTCTTTCCCTGCCCAGTGGACAGAAGAATGGTGAAAATCAAAGACACATGTACATTTGCAGTCCAAAAGACTCTGTGGATGTCAATTTTCACAACTCATACCAGAAGAACTAGAGGGTGCCTGGCTACTACTCCCAATACTCTGAAAGGGATCTCATTAGAAGATCCTCGCCAGAGCGGGAGGAGACTGTGGAACAAAACTCAAGATCATAAGAGACCAGCCCTATTGATCAGATAAGAGACCAGGAGATGCCCTAAAACTGTGGCCGTGAGTCACTCTTCAGGTCTGGAACTGGACTCATGCCCAGGAGACTCACTTTTCACCCAAACCATACATAGCCCTCTGAGAAACAGCAAGTAGCACGAGGAGGATACTAACTCCTTAAAATCATCAGCCACATGAGATTAAAAAGAGCAACATTGACCTACGGACCAAGTTCAGAAAGGGTAGGAAAGAAAGAGGCATGGGTGTGGGAAACTGAGATCTGGGAAGAGAGTTATGCGGACAAATCCTCTACGCCCACATGTAAGGAGTCTGGGATGCGGATATTCCGTCTGGTGGAGAAAGGCCTTCATGCTTATGATTTAAAAAGGAATCTCAGGCACATTCTCTTTACTAAAAGTAGCTCCCCACCATGTCTCCCATAGTGATACAATTTTAAGGTGCTTCTTACAAGCTCATAGCTGCTTACTGCACAAGGTTATCTGCCTTTGAGAGACATCAGACCCTATTGTCCGCCCACCTTAAGTACAGCCCACACCTTCTGATACTGCTCATTGATTGGTCCCCTGGAGAAGAGCTCAGGGACAAGTGGGGTTAAGTTTCCAGCTTAACTCTAGGACTTGCCCAACCTCTTATGTGCCTTCCTGTCACAAGTGTCCCTTCCTATTATGTGTATGTCCCTAATACATGCCTTTTCTGTCATACGTGTATGATACGGCTTGTGCCCTGATGGTTTTATCAGCCTGCGATAGAATACATTCGTTCTCTCTCTCTCTCTCTGATTCCAGACTCCATGGAAGAGGAGAGCCCTGGCTATTGCCCTTTATTTCTTTCCTTTTAATTACACAATTACTCCAAACAGTTATGGAGGCTGGTTCCCCCCCCCCCCACCTAGAATGGAAACAGGAAACACAGGCAGGCAGGATGTGTAGATTGAGGGATGTCCCATGGGGGGGACAGCCTTCCATGAGATGAAACAAAAGATGTCTGGAAGGCTGAGTGGAAAATGGATCTGCTCTCTCAACCTTCATGCCGCTCAAAGTGCAATTTCTTTCCAAAGACAAAGTAGGCAAAGCCCATCCCACCTCCATCCTGTCCACTACGTGCTCCCTTAGCACCGCTTTATCCTCCCCAGGCCTCTCCAGAAGGCATGCCTCTCACATGAGTCCACCCCCACCCCACCCCACCCCACCCCTGCCACGAAGGTACCATTAAAGAACTTGATGATGTCGGTGAAATCCATGTTGTTCTCCAAGATGATGTCTCGGTAGACTTCCACCAGAGCCAGCGCAATGAACAGGACGTAGTGGGCGGACGAGATGTGCTTGGCTGCCCAGATGGTCTCCCAGACGGAGAAGACATCATCGTAGATGAGTTCTGCCAGGGAGACACCAGCACAGACACACGCAGAATGGCAGAGCTCACAGTCCAGCCCCCACCCCCAACTCAAGACACCTTCCAGCCATGCTCCCTGGAGCACAGGGATTAGTGCAGGCCTGGTGCAGTGGACTGACCTGGAATCTGTCATTAGACCGCCAGAAACCTTGGGTGTGCCCCATATGTAAAATGGGCTATACAAACCAGCTGGTTTATAGGTTCCTTGAATACAGAATCTCAACCTGGGCACCTTTGGATTACTCACCTGTCACTGCCTTGCCCCTAAGGAGCCCCGGTGATGGTGTGGTGCTAAATGCTGGGCTGATAACTCCCAGGTTTGCGGTTCAAATTCGCCAGCAGGAGAAAGATCAGATTGTCTGTTCCCATAATGACTAACAGTGTTGGAAACCCCAGGGAGAAATTCTACCCTATAGGGTTGTTGTGTTGGCATTGACTCAATCGATAGCTGTATTTCTTACCTCCTGTCCCACTCTCTGCTCCCCCCATCTCTATTTAAAAACCTATTTTTCTTTTCTCCTGTGCACAGACAGTGTTGTCTAATAATTCCAAACCTAGTAATGAGACAAATAGAGAGGAGAAAGTAAGACATCTGGTGTTTGGCTAGCTGGGTTTGAATCCTGGCTCCCTGATTTACTATGAAGATGACCTTACGCTTCCTCTTCCCTACCACGAATCTCTCTTTCCCCAGCTACCTAATGAGATGATGTTGATTTTAGTAAAATATGGAAGGAAAACTACCCAGAAGCAGTTCAGTGTAGTGCCTGACACTTGGTAAATACCTCCAAACACATTAGCTATTATCATGATTAGCATGAAGCTCATGTTTGCTCCGCAGCAATGTACTGTGTTACACATTACTGCTAAGTCACAAGTGAAACCAAGTACTAACTCACCACTAATCCATAGACTTTAGACTTCTGGGTCTTTGCTAGGCAGTAGAATTAAGTAAGTGGAACCAGGGATGAGGATGAAACAGAAGAAGGCTCAGACTCTGACTCTACCATTCTTAGCTCTGAATTTGGTTCTTTGGAGCCTGTTTCCTGATTTATAAAAAAAAAAAAAGGGGGGGGGAGTCATAGTGTTCCATATATATATATAATTGGTAAGCTGACTGTCAAAACGGAATGAATGGGCCCCACCTCTACGGTATACTTTTTCCTAGATTTGGCTAGAAAGATGGGGAGAGGCTGAGCCCCGGTGGCATAGTGGTTGTGCGCGGGACTGCGGCCCACTGGGATGGAGGCTCAATTCCAGCTCCACAGGAGGAAAGGCTGGGCCTCCTACTCCCACCACCAGAGGGCAGTGATGCCTAAAAAAAAAACTTAAAAAAAGAAAGATGGGGAGAGAGGCATCCAGAGGAACTTGGTACCTCGCTTGAAGTCAAGCAGGAACCAGCGGTAGCAGAAGTAGAAGTGGGTGTAGTCCCCGTTCTGGTGCATCAGCTCAAAGAGCTCTGAGTCCAGGATCTGCCAGAAGAAGGAAAGGTCATACCAGCCTTCTGAAAAAGATTGATCCATTCCCGCACCAGACACCATGGAGCCCTCAACAACCAAATAAAGAACCCTATAGTGAGTGTTTCAGGAACCGTCAGCCTTTACAGGAAGCAGACAGCCTCATCTTTTTCCTACAGAGTGGCTGGTGGGTTTGAGTCACCCATCTTGTCGATGTTGGTGCAATGTTTAACCCACAGTGCCCTGGGGGTTGCTTTGGAACAACCAGTGGAGGTAAGGAATGGGCAAGGTGGGTTTTCAGTAGCCATTGAGGATGGTGGACCTCTGGAGCTATGGCCCCAAGATAATCATTAAACCTTAAACCAAAACTGCCCCCTGAAGTCATCCTTGAACCAAAATACAGTTTGTCTAAATGAGTATGCCTACCTCAGGCTGTGCATTCTTTTCGAGAAGGATCTGCTTGGCAAGGCAACTCAAAAGGTTAGATGAGCAGCTCAGTGGGGGCGGGGGCATGAGCACATTTGGAGAAGGAGGCTGAGAATGGGTGCGTGGGGGGAAGGATGCAGCCACATCAGTGAACTCCACATGAAGAAACTGTTGGAATGACACATTGTCATTGTGAGGTGTTATCAACTCAGTTTCGATTCGTAACGACCCAATGTCCAACAGAGCTAATCCCTGGCTAGTCCTGGGCCACCCTCACAATCCTTGCTATGCTTTAGCTCCTGGTCGCAGTCATTGTGTCAATCCAACTCTTTGAGGCCCTTCCTCTTTTTGACTGCCCCTATCCTTTACCAAGCATGATGTCCTTCTCCAGTCAGAAACTGGTCTCTCCTGCCAATGTGTTCAAGAGACATGAGACAAAGCCTCTGAGGAGTCTTCTGGCTGCACTTCTTCCGAGACATTGCCTCACCATGAATGGAGACTGACTTGAGGGGAGCAAGTGAGGAGAGTCAGCCACAAAGAACCACACAGGTTCATATGACGTGTACCAAATGAACAAGTCTGTAGGCAGGAACAGAAGTCCTGGGAAGAGAGTTACGTGTTGGGCTTCGATCACAAAGCTGGCAGTGCAAAACCAACAGCCACTCTGAGGGAGAAAGATGGGGTTTTTCTACTCCCCTAAATAGTTAAGTCTTGGAAACTAAGGGGAGTCACTGAGTTGGCATCAATTCAGTGGCAGTGAATTTTGGTTTTTTTTTTTTGCAGGGGGTGGGTAGGAATAGGCCGGAATATGCTCTTACTATTACCCTTCCACACAAGGGAACAGGCTTGGGGAGAAGAACACCTAGGCCAGAGTTGATACAATGAGTCTAGTTCCAAGGATCCCACCTAACCCACAGGCTGGCAATTGGAACCCATCCAGCAGTGCAGCAGAAGGAAGAGCTGGTGATCTGTCTCGGTGAAGATCAGGGTCGTGCTGACACTCTAGGTTGTAGGGCAGAACGCCCTGTGAAGTTTCCTTCACCATCCCCGTCATCTCTGTAGAGACAGGTCCCCGAACTCTTCTTGCAGCTCTGCTTACCAGCCAGGGACTTAGCCACATGGAGCTTCTTGCAGTTCTTCTTTGTTAACATGCAGCCGCCCTGTGTTGGCATTGTTGATACCGATGGGGATTGTTTGGGTTGGGGGTGTTTTTGGAAGAAGTAGCAGAAGGAGGCTTCAAATCCAGGTAGGCTCCAAAGGATACAATCTTACAGCACTAAGCTCTGTGGACCACTTCGCAGAGAAGTCCAAGTGATGAGTAGATATTAAGTCCTACCTGGATCAGCGACCTCATGTTGGCAAAATGTGTATCCATGGCGCCCCCATGGGGGAAGTTCTGGTTCATTCTCTTCATGAGCTCTGTGAAACAGCTGAAGGCAAGAGCCTCTGGGGAGGAAGGACAGGAGAGAAAAAGTCAGCTGTGCCACTGTCCCAGGGCAACAGCACCTCCAAGCCATTATCTAATGCCAAACTTTTTTTTTTTTTTTGGTAAACCCTATAACGGATTGAGAGAAACACATACAATGGTGTGTCTTAGTTACCTTGTGCTGCTAGAACGGAAGGACCTCAAGAGGGTGGCTTTGCTAAACAGAAATTTATTTTCTCAAAGCTTCACAAGGCAGGAAGTCCGAATTCAGGGTGCCGGCTTCCACTCACTGTTGTCTTTTGGTTAAGTTCCTCATCTCTGTTCAACATGTGTGGGCTTGGCATCCTGCGGACATCTCCAGGTGCCTTGCCATCAATCATCCCCTGCATCGAGGAGGTTCTCAACCACGGAGTGCTGGAGCCAAAGGATGTTCCCAGCTCCCCCTTCATCTTCCTTGGTGGTATCCCTCTGAGACCCCCCAGATCTCTGCTTGACTAATTCTTTTGTATCTCAAAAGATGTTGACTCAAGACACAGTCTGGCTCTGCAGATTGTATCCAGGCTCATTAACAGAACTCTAAGTCTGCCTCATGGACATCATTTAAAAAACAAACTCCCTGCCATCAAGTCTATTACAAATTGAAGCGGCCCTCTAGGACAGAGGAGAACTGCCTCTGTGGGTTTCTGAGACTGTGATTCTTTACAGCAGCAGAACCTTCATTTTTCACTTATGTACACTTTACAGAGGTCTTGTGGCACTGCGGTGTGTCAGTTGGTCTTGAGGGTGGCTTCCATCAGCAATGATATAGATCCCAGCAAAATGAAATCCTTGCCACCATCACTTTTCTCCATTTATCTTAATGTTGTAAGTCATACTGGGGGCTGGAGTCCTTAATCCTCATCAGCAAGTATTTCAAGTCTGCCTGGCTTTCAGCAGGTAAGTTTGTGTCACCTGGATTTTACTAAACCTTTCTCCAACCTTCAGGCAACATTCTTTTCATTTAGTCCAGTGTGTTAGTCCGGATAGACTACAGAAACAAATTCATAAACACACATATGGATATAATGGAAAGGTTTATATACAAGAGAAAGGAAACATTGAGAAAGTATCTCAACCCAGTCCAGTCCAGGTCATAAATTCGATATTAGCTCATATGTCCGATACCAGTCTATAAAGTTTCCTTTTGATTGACAAGGCACATGAAATGACACCAGGACAATCACAGGCCAGTGGATGCAGAATCTTGCGTATCCAGCTGGGGTAGAAGCATCCCAGCGCTGGCAGGGGTCTCCCCATGGTTCCTTGTTTCCAGGGTTCTGAGTCCATCCATTGGCAGGGTTCAGCAGTATCCATTGACAGTAGACACATCTCAGTGCTGGCAGGGGTCTCTCTGTAGCTTTTCCAGCTTCAGAGGTCTGGTTCCATCAGGGTAAGCCCGTGGGGCTTCTCTGATTCCTGCAGTTCCTAGGACTCAGGTCTGTGCTACCATCTTGTCTTGTCAATAGCGTGTCTTCAAGGGACTGAGTCTATAGTCTCACTTCCAATGGGAAATACCACGAGATTTCCCAGAATTCTCAGAGAAACCCATGCCCACACAGAGATCTCATTGGTTATCTCCAAATTGACAGGCTAGAATATACCCCCCTACACTCCCAATCATGAAATTGACACACAACTACATGACGGCCACATCCAGCTTCTGGGATTAATTGCTGAAAGTATGCGGAAAGTATTTACAAGTATGCTGAAGGGATACAACCCAGACACACACCTCTCCTGGTTTTAAACATGGCATTCCCTTATTCTGTTTGAACAACTGCTTTTTGATCCAGGCACAGGTGTCCCATGAGTGCAACGACGTGTTCTGGAATCTCCATTCGTCTCAATGTCCACAGTTACATGATTTTGCGTGGTCACCAAAACCTAAGTAAGCATCTTTCTGGTAGTCTCTGCTTTCTGTCAGGATATCCAGCTGACATTGGCAATGATATCCCTCATGGCACATCTCTTCTGAACCTCGCTTCAACGCCTCTTAGCTCCCCACCCATAAATTGCTGCGATTTGTTAAATTATCTTTAGCACAATTTCATTCTCATATTATATTAATGATACTCTTCAACAATTTCCGCTTTCTCTTGGGACACCTTTGGAATGGGCACAGACATGGACCTCTTCCAATCAGTTGGGCAGGTAGCTCGTCTTCCAAATCTTTTTTGGCACAGATGAGTGCTTCCAGTGCTTGAAGGGATGTTAGGTTTTTCCAAATGCTATATCTGTGTCTATGAGATGACCATAGACTTTTTGCTCTTTATTCTCTTAACCCGGCTTTTGAGTGAATGCTACATCACTCTTACATTCCTGAGATGAACACTTTCCTACGGAGTCTGAGAGAGCCAGGAGGTAAAAAGCACAGGACAACTGGCCTAAAAGTAGGCTGCTGGCCCAGCTGTTCCACAGGCGAAAGCAGAAGCCCCCTGTTTCCATAGAGGTTAGTTGCTGTTGCTGCTGTTATGTACTGTCAAGTCAGTTCCAACTCTTAACAACCCTATGTCCAACAGAACTAAATACTGCACGGTCCTGTGTCATCCTGCTTAACTGTTGTCATGTTTGAGCCCACTGTTGCAGTCATTGATCAATCTCATCGAGAGACTTATTGCTCTTACACTGCCCCACTACTTCACCGAGCACAATGTCCTGCTCCAGGGACTGGTCTCTCCTGATAGCGTGTCCAACGAAGCCTCACCGTCTCACCTCAAAGGCAGTGGTTCTCAACCATCCTAATGCCGCAACCCTTTCATACAGTTCCCCATTTTGTGGTGACCCCCAACCACAAAATTATTATCGTTGCTATTTCATAACTGTAATTTTGCTAGTTAAGAATCGTAATGTAGGCTGAGCCCCGGTGGCGTAGTGGTTGTGCGCGGGACTGCGGCCCACTGGGACGGAGGTTCAATTCCAGCAGTGGGGCTGGGCCTCCTACTCCCACCACCGGAGAGCAGTGATGCCAAAAAAAAAAAAAAAAAAAAAAGAATCGTAATGTAGATATCTGATATGCAGGATGTATTTTCAATTGCTACAACTTGAACATCAAGATGTTCCGGTGAAATATTTATTTCTCATAACAAATGAAACTTTGTCTTGAAACAGGGTCTTGACGCCAGGTACTCCTATGTGGGTGTATCTGCATGTGGGCAGACCCACCTGGAGATGGCTAGAGGAGCGGGGTCTCCGTTCCTAAGACCTTCTGGAATATGTGTTTTCTGATGGCCTTAGGCAACCCCTGTGAAAGGGTCATTTGACCTCCAAAGGGGTTGAGACCCCCCAGTTGAGAACCACTGCTCTAAGGATTCTTCTGACTGGACTTCTTCCAAGACAGATCTGTTTGTTCTTACAATTCCGGAACCCTCGCGGACCTGTTCCACTTGGTCCTCTGAGGGTCTTTATGACTCAGAATCAACTACCCTGTAGTGGTCTTGGGTTGGAGTTTTATACTGTCACGTGTAGGATCATGGTGTAAAATTCTTTCATCTGTGTTGAACTCAACTTCCAAGCATCTTGTGGAGGATTGTTATACCTCTATTCATAAAAAAATTGGTTGGCAGTTTTTTGTTTTTTGATGATTTTTATCTTATTTTGATGTCAGGCTAGTAGTGGCCTGATAGGATGGGTTGGGATGTTTTCCTCCCACTTCTGTTTTTAGAAAATGTTTATGACGAATTGACAGTCATGTCTCTTCACACGTTTGGTAGAATTCACCAGGGATGCCTCTGGATTTGGGATTTCCTTTCTTCTCATTCATCATTTTTCTTCTCTCTATTCACTTTCTATTATGAATTGGGTGAAGGTTTACAGAGATCAATTTTTCATTCAACAATTCAGACACATTTTGCTTCATAGCATTGATGGCAATTGCCACAGTTTAACCTCATATTTCCCATTTCCCGCATTTCTCATTTCCATTCCTCTGTCCTTCTGAATTTTGTCCATGGGCAAATGTTGTCTTTTAAAAATTCAAGTGGTTGCCTAAAGAGTACATACTTCCTGGGGGTTATTGTTACCTTTTGAGATCTGCCTGCTGTCTGCCTGGCAACTGTTCCATGAGTTTCCAGGCCTAAAGTGGATTACTCAACAGGTTGATAACTGCCAGGCTCAAAATTTAAAACCATCTTCTCCCTTAAAGAGCTAGTCTCAGAAGCTCATAGGGGCCATTCTAGCTTGTCCTGGAGGGGCACTATGAGTCAGAGTTGACTAAATAGGCAGTGAGTTTGGTCTGTTTGGGGTGGAAAGGGTGGCTGAAGGCTAAAGTTCTGCCAGTCTTGATCTAACCCATAGACATAGTCCTATTTACAATTTTCAGTTTTGTTTCTTATGTTTCTCCTCCTCTATCCAGGACCTTTTAGCATCATCAATAATGGTAGTTTGGCACCATCCAGTTCTTCTAGATCTCTGAGACATAGACATCAAGCTTCAAGTGGTTTATCAGTCCTCCAGACTCCTTATTTCTATGCCTCTTCATTCCGTTTTCCTCATTCTTCTTTGCTCCAGATGTTGCTGTTGTTAGGTACCATGGAGTCCCCTCCTACTCAGAGAGACCCTGTTATGTACGACAGAATGAAGCACTACCCAGTCCTGTGCCATCCTCACGGTTGTTAGGATTGGGCTTATTGTTGCAGCCATGGTGCCAATCTGTCTTGTGGAGGGCTTTCCCCTTTTTTGTGGTCTTCTATTCCAAGCATGATGTCCTTCTCCAGGGACTGGCCTGTCCTGACAACATGTCCAAGGGATGTAAGACAAAGGTCTCACCATCCTTGCCTCTAAGGAGCATTTTGGTTGTACTTCTGTGTTAGTCTGGGTAGACTAGAGAAACAAATTCATAAGCACGTATATGGCTATAAGGGAAAGGTTTAGATACAAGAGGAATGGAATGTTGAGAAAGCATCCCAACCCAGTCCAGTCCAAAGTCCTAAGTCTGATATTAGCCCATATGTCCGATCCCAGTCTATAAAGTCTTCTTCCGTCTTACGAAGCACATACAATGACACCAGGACAATCTAGAAGCAGCTCAGCGCTGGCAGGGGTCTTTCTGTGGCTTCCTTGGCCCCAGAGGTCTGGTTCAGGGCAAGCCCATGTGGCTTCTCCTCTGGCTCCTCTAGGTTCCAGGACTCAGGATCCAACAGCATGCCATCTTATCTTGTGGGTACACTGACTCCCAGAGACTGAGAGTCAAGTCTCCTCCAATTGGGAAATGCTGGGAGACTTCCCAGAATTCTCAGGAGAAAGCCATGCCCACACAAAGGCCTCATTGGCTATCTCCTGATTAAAAAGCTAGACTCCACCCCTAGACTCCCAATCATGAAATGGACACACAAATACATGACTGCCACAACTTCTTCCAAGACACATCTGCTTGGTTTTTTGGTCATCCACGATAATCTGCATATTCTTCCTCAGCACCATAATTCCCACACATGGATCCTTCCCTGGCCTTCTTCATACAGGGAGAGAGCAATAGTTGGGTCTTACATGCTGCTCACCAACTTCTCATACACCAGCAGCTTCACATCAGTGTAGAACATCGTCTTTGTGGACTTGTCCTCATCTATCTCTATCCTCTCTGTGGCTACCCAAGGCCTGGCTGGAGGCCGGGTGCCTGGAAACACATGTAGGGCAAAATGGAATACAAGGACTTTTTGATGCGTTTACCAGAGAGAGTTTCTGAGTGTCTGTCCCATCTCATTCAATGGAATCCCAGAGTGTGGCTAGTCCTTCCCTAGCACAGTAGGCAAAGCCCTGGGATAGGGAGGACACACTCACCATCATCCAGGATGACCAGCAGTGGAGCCAGAAGGTCACACATGCCCTGGACATATCCAATTTCAATGTGCTGCCAGATGTAGCTACAGGAGAAGACACAAGGGGCCAGTGATATCACCCAAAGCTTACTCCTCTGCCCCCCATTCTAGTCGGGGTCTTTCACCCATCCCACCTTTAGACCCCCTCCCTCTGACTCCAGCCGCATCTCCATCACCAATCTCACTCTGGTCAAGTATCCCACATGCACCCACGAGCAGGCCCCTTCCTAATGCCGAGTTTAAGGAGGTGACCTGCAACCTTCTAGAATCTTCACTGGTTCCCCAATGGCTGTCTAAACTCATCTACTGGGATAGCAAGGTCATTCACAATCTCCTCCAAGTCCGTCTTTCCAGTGTCACCCTGACTCCCTGGCACCTGTCATCTCTAGACACTCTGAAAGAGTCTTCTTTGCATGACTCCCTTTCTGAAACTCTCATCTGTCTCTGAGTAATAACACCTCAGGGAGTCCTAGCACAATGGGATAAGCATAGGGCTGCTAACCACAAGGTTAGTGGTTCAAACTCACCAATTGCTCCACCGGAGGAAAATGAGGCTGCTGTTCCCATAAGGAGGCTCGAAAACCCGATATAGGGCGGCTATGGGTTGGGATTAGTGTGATGGCTATGGGTTGGCTTGGGTCTGTATCCTTGATAGGCGCCCTGATAGCACAATGTTTAAAACACGGAGCGGCAGATGGGCTGGTCACTAGTTCAAGCCCATCAGTCACTCTGTAGGGGAAAGATGTGGCATTCTGTTTTAGAAATTCTATAGGGAAGTTCTATCCTCTAGCTTACAAGATGGCTAGGAGTTGGGATGGCCAGGGTAGAGAGGAGATGAGAACTTCTGGAAAGGAGCTCTGGTGACACAGGACCTAGGAGCTTGGTTGCAAACCAGAAGAGCAGCAGTTCAAACCCACCCAGGGCACCAAGAGAAAAGGATGAGGCTGCCTGCTCCCATGAAGACCTTGGAAACCCCCCCACCCCCGGGGTCGCAGTAAGTGTGTTGCTTTGGCTACTATCCTTCCCACTATGGTGACGGTGTTACCCGTGTGGTTGGAAGCCAGGTTCCAAGGGGTGCAGTCCCCCCGCCCCAGGCACCTGCACATGATGTTGCGCAGCTTCTCCAGGTTGGCCGGCGTGAAGTACCCGTAGTTTCGGTCACACCGCTGCACGTCCTTCTCGATGCGATGAAGGTTCACAGTGTACATGTCCAGGAGCTCCGGCTGCAGGTCCCCAGGGAGGGAAGTACATAACAATGACAGCCCCAGCCCTCATCAAGACCACCCCCACCCGGCCCCATCGCCCACCTCCCGGGGAGAAACCGTGTCCCCAATGGGATTTGGCTAAGGTCTTGTGTTTACTTTGAACCACGAGCATCCTCTTGGGCACAAGTGGAAACTATTTAGAAATGAAGATGGCAACATGGGTACAAGTATGCTTTATACAAATGATGTATTGAATGTTATAAGAGCTGTAAGAGCCCCCAATAAAATCAGCGGGGGGCGGGGGGTGGAGACAGTACGGTAAGAATGAAAGGAAAAGTTAATACATTTTTTTCATTAAAAATGCATCAATTAAAAAAAAAAAACATCCTCTTCATCTGTGTCCTTTACTGTCCTGCAGCTGCCCTGGGTAAAAGAGGGAACTGTGTCTTCTTCGGTTGACAGAGCTGTGACCTTTGGGGAAGCAGATGGCCAGGCCTGTCCCTGGAGGCCCTTTGGGTGGGCTCAGAGGGCCAGCCTTCTGACTGACAGGCATGTGAGTTTGTTGGCAGGGCCGAGGGCGGTGGCATGGGGGGCACTGAGAACCTGGAAGAAAGCGTAAGCCGCCTAACCTCTCTGCCTGCACTGTCATGTAAGTACCAGGCGCTAACCAATTGCGCCACTGGGGCTTCTGGAAGCCCAATCCAGACACTCGTGACTGTATGGCTTGGAAGACCAGCACTAGTGATCCAGAGGTGTGGATAAAAGCCAAATATACATTCTCCAAAGAGAGAGATTTCTCCCTCACTGCCCTCCATTAAAATGCTAGTATAGGGCTGAGCCCCGGTGGCATAGTGGTTGTGTGCGGGACTGCGGCCCACTGGGATGGAGGTTCAGTTCCAGCAGCAGCTCCACAGAAGCAAAGGCTGGGCCTCCTACTCCCACCACCAGAGGGCGGTGATGTCCCCAAAAACAAAACAATAAAATGTTAGTATAAAGCTATCTCTTAGAGGCATCTGGTTCCTCCCTAGGAAGCTAAAGGAAGCTGTCATTAAGAGCAGTCTTCTCCCTCTCACTCAAGGAGCAAGCTACTCCTTTTTCCTCTTAAATGCCCCAACCTTGTCCAGAAGTATTCCCTTAGGGAGCTCAGGAGAGCCAAGATTCACACATTACCCATTGCGCTGTGTACGTGCACATGAGAGGTTTGCAGGACCTGTTACTATAGAACTCTATTGTTGAATAAATGTACAGCTCTTCTCCGGATGATGTTCTGTATCAGTCCCCCTGTGCCCTGTTCTTTCTGTCTCCTTTATTCCTATAATTCTGTGCTCATCTCCATTCTACAGTGAAGCTGGGCCCCACAGTGGCACACAGGCCCTGACTTACAGAGTAGGTGACTCCGCTGGACGACACGGGGGACGTCTCATTGGTGGCTGACGTGACCACGGCCAGTGAGGCCAGAGCCGGGAAGAGGTTCTCCATCTCAGGCTCCTCTGAGAGGTTGTCCTCACTGTCCTCCGCCTGGCTGCCCTGCTGGACTTCACTGCGCCCCCAGGCCTCCATGTCCACGGCTTCCTTGTCAGGCAGGGCCACGTCCATGCTGCTGGTAATGGACATGAACTCGTCCATGCTCTCGTTGGCCAGCAGGTCGCAGTCCAGGCTGTCCTGCACAGTCAGCGCCTCCCGGGAGGCCTCGTCGCGGGAGGTGGTGGCCTCGCTGTTCTGTTCGTTGTCCCCTGAGCGGAGCGCGGAGGGCGCAGTCCGCTGGGCGTCCATGGTACTGTCTTCCGTGCTCAGGCTGGGCTCCGAGTGCTCCGAGAGGCCAGAGGAAAAGTTGTGGGAGGAGGGGTGGCCCGAGTCAGGGGAGCACCTGCCGTTCACCAGGCTCCCATTGGGGATCTTGGGTGGCTTCTCCTCCAACCTGCCTTCCACCTCCACCTGCTCCACCTCCTCCACAGACTCAAACACCTGCGGGCAAGGAGCAGAAAGAGAGAGGACCCAGAGTGACCTCGACTGGTCGCCGGGCTCTAAGTGGACTCTGACCTCTGATGCTCCACGGGGTCTTCAAGGGCTGGTGTTTGGGAAGGCCTTGGCGGTACAGGGCTTATGAGGTGGGCTACCAGGTGGGCCGTTTGAAACCACCAGCCACTCCATGGGAGAAAGATGGAGTTTTCAACTGTTGTCAAGAGTTAGAGACTCGGCATCCCAGAGGGGCAGTTCCACCCTGTGCTAGAGTGCCGCTCAAAGTCAGGATCGGCTTGATGGAAATGAGCTTGCTTTGCCTCTTCAGAGGGGCCTGGCGGTGGATTCAAATCTCTATCAGCCACTACCCGCTAGGCCCTAGTGACCAGACGTCCCGTTTTTTAACAGTTTAACAGCATCCTGCAGCGTTTTAAAATTAAAATAAATACAATTACCATGCTACCTTTGCGTTCTAGGAAAATTTTTATTGCTCCATATAGACCAAACTTTTAATCAAGAACACCCTACCCCCACCTCCGTCAATGGTGTCCCACTTAAAATCTGGTCACTTTAAAGGGCCACCCCGTTATTCTCCATGTGCTCAACAGGGGGCTCTTGACACACGGAACATAGGGAATACTGTCTATCAAAACAAGTTCACTGCCATCCAGTTCTTCCTACTCCAGTAGTTTCTGAGACTATAAACCTGTACAGGGATAGAAAGGCCCACCTGTCAACGTGACAAAGCCTTCCTGTGGAAGAACCCAGAAGTAAGAAAGGATGTTAGAGAATGGGGCTGGGAGGAGAAAGTGTTTCTCCTGTGCACGTGTAAGTGTTCTTTCCCAATACGTGGGGCAGCTAAGCGGATGTCTGTGGCTCACACCCCGCAGCTGACCCTTGGGAGATTGATGACGCTGTCAGAAACCCAAGGGGCTGGTCTCCTGTCTCTGGGGAGGCTATGAGTCAGAATGAGCTTGAGGGAGGTGGTGGGTTTGGTTTGTCATGTAGCAGAGAGAGCTTACACAAAGAAAGTGGCTCTGATGGGAGGGAGAGACAACCGGCTGTGGGGGGAGGAGGAGGCGGGCAGGGGCTGACCTGTGTGCTACTGCTGGAGTCGCTCTGCAGACGGACATTCTGACGGCCGGAACTACAGCTCTGGGAGGACTGAAACGAGAGCAGAAAGGACAGCGAGCGGTCAGGGTCCTTCCCTGCCCCCAGTGGGGACACTGAGCTGTCCGCTCTGTCAAATGGAAGGGTGGGGTTTGCTCTCTGCTGCCTAGAGCCCTCTGGCAGAGAGCCCTCACCCAGAATGAACCTGTCCTTGTCACTCAGGTTCCCATTCAACTAGAAGCAGCTGGTGGCACGAATGGCTGGCTCCTTCCTCTTCCCCACGGCACACATACAGAGGGAGCCTTGGAGCTGCTAACCACAAGGCCAGCAGTTAAAGCCCACCTGCTGACCCCTGGAGGAAGTGAGGCTGTCTGCTCACATGAAGATGTACAGCCCCAGAAAGCCCAGGGGCAGTTCAACGCTGTCCTCTTTCTCCGCTCTCACAGCCACCTAAGGCAGCGGTTCTCAACCTGTGGGTCTTGACCCCTTTGGGGGGTCAAACACCCCTTTCACAGGGATTGCCGAAGACCAACAAAAATCACATCTGCCAGGTGGTCTTAGGAACGGACACACTGCTCCTCTATCCGTCTCCAGGCAGGTCTGCCCACGTGCAGGTACGCCCACCTATGAGTAGCTGGCAAGACTCTCAACCAGGGCGCAGTACAGCACCGAGGAAACACACAATATCCTCTGGTTCCTTGAGACTTTCTCACCCACCCCCGCTATCATGACCCCAGCCTGCCTTTCACTGTGGGCTAGACCGGAGCATGTGCACACGTACGGAGAAAGAGGTAAGAGCTCACACCACACACGGAACCTGGGAACAACAGGAATGGGAGTAGCTATACCAGGAGGGCAGGGGGAGGGTGGGAGTAGCTATACCAGGAGGGCAGGGGGAGGGGGAGGAGAGGAGGTCGGGAGGGAACAGATCACAATGATCAACACACCACCCAGCCCCTCCCCCCCGCACCACCCCCTGGGACAAACAGAAACCATGGGGAAAAGGAGACGGATATGAAAATAATAATAATTTGTAATTTATCAAGGGTTCAAAAAAGCTATCAAGGGCCCATAAGGGTGAGAGTGGGGTGGTGGTGGAAAGAGCTGATACTAAGAGCTCAATCGAAAGGAAATGTTTAGAAAATAATAATGACAACATATGTACAAATATGCTTGATATAATCGACATATGCATTGTTATAAGAGCTGTAAGAATCCCCAATAAAAAGATCTTTTAATAAGTAGAAAAGCAAATAGACATATCTAAACAGTTTTTTAGGTGTCATTTAATATTTTTCAATAATATTTTAAAATTCCTATATTATAATTTTGTATACTGCTTTCATTGTTCTTACTTAACTATTAAGTATGAAATAATCAATTACCTTTTGGTAAATCATTTTTTATACTTAAAATGTTCATTGGGGCAGAGAACTGGTTATTCAATTATTTGAATCCCACCACTGGGTTGTAGTAATTATAGTACAAGGTATTAGATAAGTGATTTTTTTTTTTAAAGCTAGCCATGTGACTTTCTCCCAGTGCCTCAAGCTCACCACCCAGAAACAGACGAGATAGAGCCCATCCTAGCCTGCACTGCTGCCCTCCCTGCCCCCAGGGGTCACCCAGCACCTCGTTGCTGATGGTGGAGTCTCGGTGAAGCATCCCATGCAAGTGGCTGTCCAGGCTGGCCCCCGACGAGCACTTGGCCAGGGCAGCTGCATGAGACTCCCGCTCCCTCTGCCGCACGATGGCCTCACAGCCCAGCCACTCCGACATGGTCTGCGCATAGCAGGCATGGACCTGCTCATCCACCTGCAGGGCAGAGGCACAGGGTCCTGGGCAAGCTGCTTCCTCAAACAAGGGGCCCCACAGCCCTGGGCCGCACCCACCCACCCTTCATGCTGGCATTCGTGGAGTGTGGACTGTGTGTGGACGCTGGTTGACCCTGGGGACACTGCTCCTTATGTCAACATTAAAAAAACGGAATTTAAGCAGCCATCTGCCGAGTGGCTTGGGCTGTATTTCTAAGGGAACAACGTTGACCCTGAGTTTCCCAGCTGCCCACAACAAATGGTGAGAATGACACAGGACCGTGCCGTGTTTCCTTCTACTGTCCATCACGTCACACGCGAGGGACCGACTTGATGGCGCCAAACCACTTTAACAGCAATGCACCTCCTGCCCCCCCTTTTCCACTTGTGCCCACATGGGACCAGGGTCCCCAGCCCCACTCTGTCCAGCTCCATTTGCTGCCAATGACACCCTCCCCTGCCTGCCCATGAATGTGGTGGGATTGGGGCACGCAGGGAACCGACCTCCTTCCTCTCCGTGGCCGACATCCCAAACTGGTAGTGCTCCAGGAGGAAGGGCCACACGGCCTTTCGGATCTCGGGCTGGATGCCGCCGAAGTACACCAGGCGGAGCAGCTCCTGTTCCTCATAACTCTGGGGAGCACAGGGAAGGCAGGGTTTGGACATCAGAAAGCAGCGGCAGGGGCGGCAAGTCTCAGAAGTGGAACTTGCTTTTCACGAGCCTGGTGTGAGCCAGCAGAGACATGTCCCCAAGTGGCCATCCCTGCCTCCCATGTCTCTGCTTCACCCACTGCTTTTAAAATCGTATTTCAGATCCTAATGCTCATCTCTTTAGGAGCCCTGGCAGTGTGGTGGTTATGCCTTGGGTTTCAGACTCCAAGGTCAGCAGTTTGAAACTACTCCTGTCAAGAACTAAAACCTCGCAAATAGTTTGTTCTAATAATGTGGCATTATATGATACCTTCCCAACAAGATCACTGAAGACAAAAATGGGTGCATAAGCAAATGTGGTGAAGAAAGCTGATGGTGCCCGGCTATTAAAAGATATAGCATCTGGGGTCATAAAAGCTCATCATCCAAATGTGTGTATGAGCAAATGTGGTGAAGAAAGCTGGTGGTGCCCAGCTATCAAAAGATGTAGCATCTGGGGTCTTAAAGACTTGAGTAAACAAGCAGCCATCCAGCTCAGAAGCAACAAAGTCCACATGGAAGAAACATACCAGCCTGTGTGACCATGAGGTGTCAAAGGGATCTTGTGTCAGGCATCAAAGAACTAAAATTATATCATTATAAATGAGGGGGAGTATAGATTGGAGACCCAAAGCCCATCAATGGATGAAGCAACATCCTCTTACAGAGGGGCCGCAGGGAGGAGATGAGCCAGTTAGAGCGCAGTGTAGTAATGATGAAATATGCAACTTTCCTCTAGTTCTCAAATGCTTCCACTCACCCACCATCGTGATCCCAATTCTACCAGAAATATCCAGCTAGAGCAGGGGATGTACACTGGAGTCGGGAACATGGGGAATTTAGGATAGATGTTCCCTCAGGACTAGTGATGGGAGTGGTGATACTGGAAGGGTGGAGGGATGGTAGAATAGAAAGGGGGAACCAATTTCAGGGATCTACATGTGACCTCCTCTCTGGAGCATGGACAATAGGGAAGTGATTGAAAGGACACATTAGACAGTGTACAATATGAAAAAGTAAGAACAATTTCTAAATTATTAAGGGTTCATGGGGGAGGGGGAGGTGGGAAGGAAGGGAAATATGGGGAGCTGGTACTGGGGGCCTAAGTGGAGGGAGGATGCTTTGAGATGATGGTGGCCACAAGTGTGCAATTGTGGCCTGCATACAATTGATGTATGTATGAATCATGATGGGAGTTGTATGAACCCCCAATAAAATGATTCATTAAAAAAAGGGGGGGACTGAGCCCCGGTGGCATAGTGGTTGTGCGCAGGACTGTGGCCCACTGGGATGGAGGTTCAATTCCAGCTCCACAGGAGCAAATGCTGGGCCTCCTACTCCCACCACCAGAAGGCAGTGATGTCTAAAAATAAATAAATAAAATTTTAAAAAAGGGAGGGGGAAAGAGGAGCCTATACCAAGGGCTCTAGTGGAAAATATTTGGAAATGAATATGACAACATGTGTACAAATATGCTTGATACAAATGATGTATTGAATGTTATAAGAGCTATAAGAGCCCCCGATAAAATCATTGAAAAAAAATTGTTGTCAAACAAGTGGCCATGTAGCAGGGAAGCAATAAGCCTACATGGAAGAAGCACACCAGCCTGTGTGATCATGAGGTGTCAATGGGAAAAAGTATCAGAAGTTCAGAGCTAAGCAACCAAATCAATGTGAAGGGATGGGATTGTAGAAGAGGTCCAAAACCCACCTGCAAGTTAATTAGACAGTCCCTTTCAGAAGGGCCACACGGATGGGATGATAAATCCAGGGTGTGATATAGCACTGCTGAAGTACGTAATTATCCTCTGGTTCTTTAATATTTCCTCCCCTTACTATGATGGCTTTTTATTTATTTTACCTCATTTATTATGTCAGATTTGTGTAGGTTCATTTGTATATTTAAGATTGTTTGATACATGAAAGTCAAGATAGAGAACCCTTCAGAAATAGCAACAGGAGCAATGGTTCCCTGAGGGAATTGTAAGTGTGTGTGTGTGGGGGGGGGAGTAGAGTGGGGGACTGTATAACCATGAGAGGAGCCAACAACAGAATTGTATGTAGATGAATATATTGGATGATGTAAGATGTAGCAAAAAATAAATTAAATTAAATAAGGGTTCCTAGAGGGAGGGAGCAGATACAGGGGAGCTGATAATTTTTTTTTTAGCTTTGGAAACCCACAAGGGCAGTTTTACTCTGGCCCAGAGGGTCACTATAAATCCAAATCAACTTGACGGCAGTGAAGTTTATCTTGAGATGAGCAGACAGTGGGCAGTTTCCTAACTGTCCACTAGAGAAGGCCAATGTTGCACCACCACATTGGAACACCACCCAAAGTTAAATCAACCAGAGTTAGTGTGTCTTTACGGATCTACACAGGAAGATGTTCTGTATGCATTGTTCACTGAAAGTAAAAAGCAACATGCAGAATAAATGAGTCTAGGGCAAACCCACTTGTGTGTGCTTTTTAAAGGTTATCCTGTCTCAATGTAAACAGACTTCAATCAATTAGGAAATCAATCTGCACAAAGCAACAACTCATGGGCTGGGATTGCAGTTGGACTATACTCACATAAACTCATCTCAACAGTACCTTAAATTCTATGTGATTGGTTAAATTATTGATGCTATCAATACAACCACCTTAGACCTTAACAGGATGACTGACAATGTTTTTCTTTTTTGTTTCTTCTGGTTGGTTGCTATTGAATTTGGGGGGGGGGGCATCACTGCCCTCTGGTGGTCGTGGGAGCTACCTAGCCTTGCTCCTGGAGAGCCGCTGCTGGATTTGAACTGCCAAGCCCGTAGGCCGCAGTCCCGCACTCAATCATTTACGCCACCGGGGCTCAGCCCACTATTAGATTTTTTTATGTTTTGTTTGCTTGTTGTTGATCTTGTTGGTTCTGGTTTTGTTTATTGTTCTTGCCCATAATATGACCACCAAAGTAAACCAGAGTCATTTATAACCCAAGGACAATCATATGGATTCTGGACTCCCACATAATTCTAGCCCCAATTCAAGAACAGTTAGTTCATACAACAATAACATGGCCTGACTAGATACTCGCCTTCATGAAGGGATCCCTGAAGATCAGGGTGCAACAGCAAAGTGTGGAGAAGAGACAGACGATACCTGGTGATCAACTGGAATAGTGTCTGGGGCCTTAAAGGCTTGTATTCAAATTAGCAGCCGTCTAGGAGGAGTCAACTAAGTCTACACAGAAGAATCACCCCAGCCTGTGTGATCCAAAGATGACAATAACAAAATCCAAAAATGAAGAAGGGAAAAGTACCAGGGCTTATATGGTGAACACCCAATTTGTAGATTATGGAAGACAGTAGGAACACAAAATCCCTCTGCAGAGTGTCTGGTTGGATTGGCCCTCTAGCAGATCCCCTCTCGCCATAGATGAGGGACTCGAACAGCTTTCCTATCAGACAGAAATGACTGTCAACTTGATTAGGGTGGATTGAGTCATGGTATATGATACTTGGTCAGTTGACCTCTCTCTTGACCCAAACTGAATTAGCTCTAGACTCAAATAGTTCTGGACTGTGCCAAGAAAGAAATTTTTTTCTGACTTTTTAAATATCTTTGACGGATTACCTTTCTTACCTATTATTTTTATCTTTATGTTGTTGGTGTTTTCTTACTACTTTGCTCTGTTTT